>VYZW01046728.1:3575-13737 GCA_013401315.1 Balaeniceps rex
TTTCTACTGGTATAATTGAGAGCAGATCTGGCCCCAGTTTAGCTCTTTCACTGAAGGCTCACCTGAAATATGACTTCCTAAGAGCTTGAGGCTGGAGAAAATCAGTAGGCATTCACTGAGCTTATGCTGTTTTACATCAGCTAAGAACTGGGCCCTCGAGCCAAGTAAAATGAAACTCGGAAATCTTTGGCAGGTTGTACTGTCAGAGACTGTGGATTTTTCTGTGAAGTAGTATATAGCTTTTTTTTTTTTTTAAATTTTATATATCTAGAAAACATGTCTTCTCTGATTTGTCTTGTTTCTTACTACTTCATTTGGAAATGCTAAATGAAATATTACAAATTTGTCATTTGACACCTGTTTTGGAATCAAAGTTGAATGTGTTTTCATTTATGAATAGATAGCCTGGTGCAAGAGAGAAAACTGTATTACATGTATGGAACTGCAAATTTTAAATCCACATTGAAGATCAGTGTTTTGTGATCCCTATTAACAATAAGGGGAGGGGGAATTAGCTCAAATGGTAGAGCGCTCGCTTAGCATGCGAGAGGTAGCGGGATCGATGCCCGCATTCTCCAGTGTTTTGTTAAACAGGAATTATTACACCTAGAAGTAGAAACTACCAAAACAAAATATGTAACTATTTCGGTAAAATGTTAATTTTGTTTTAATTGGGGCAAAACTGATTCCCTTCCTTCTTTCCTCCTTCCTTCCCTCCCACCCTGCATCATATGTCAGTCCTCTCGTAACTGTTGACTCTTCCTGGCCAGTTTCAGTCAAATTTGGCAGAAAGAGAATTCTGCAATATGATGTTTTTCCAGGCTTTATGAAAAACAATGGATGAATGATGGTTAGAGACCTGAATCAGCATGTCTTTTCTCTACTTGTCCAACTACTATATAGTTTGATCATAGCAGTTTAGGAATGCATGTTCTTCCCCAACTGCCCATTCTAGTCCCTGTCCAGAAATACAGGATCTTCTTTTAATTTACGATCTTGGTGAAGCTGTTGTATGAGCTGGATTGGTCAATTCAAGTTTAAAGGTAAAAGTTGTCACCTCTTTCCCCCCAGGTCTGTATCCTAGAAAGCTCACTACAGCTGCTGTGTCCTTTAGCTGTTGCCAGTGTGCAAGTTATAACTGAGCTCCTTAGCCTTCTTTCCTACTTCTGTTTTCACAAAGCTGCTTTTAAGTGTGGCAAGCATTAGCCTCTTGTGTTAGAGCTTCAGAGATAACCTTGACCATCTAATTGATTCACTGACTTCCCGTAACACCATATTAGTTTCTTCTGATACTTCTCCAGATGTTGTGTGTTTCTTTATGATGCACTTCCCCCTGACCCTTCTAGAAGCAGCTGCACAGCAAGTACAGCTTTTTAGATCTTAGTGACTAGTGCTGCTCAATCTGCTGTGTCTTGAGTGTTAACTGAGCACCTTACAGTGTGCAAAAAGGCCTACTGGTTTCCTCGCATCTTCTGTCTGTTCATGGCTGAGGAAGAAAATGTGCAAGGAACTAGCAAAACACTGGTATTATTCTACTTCTTGGTGTGTCTCCTTGTACTTTGGAGGCTGAAAACTAACCTTCTCCTTGAACTCTTGGGCACACCTAAAAAAGCTTGTACCAGTCTTAGTGACTACTTTCAGTGTGATTAGTAGACAGAAGGCACCTAGAATGGTCATACTAAATTACATCCTTCTGACAACAATCTGGGACATGCTTATACCTACTGTGTACACACTTATTTTCAGCAGGGTTGTTCTTCGTGCACGCTGTGTTGGCAGTGGGTTCTTGTCCCACCAACATCCTTTACTAAACCTGCCTCATAAAAATGATTCCTGATCATTATCTTTGATGCGTGATTTCTTATCTCACCAACTGCTGTAAGAAGCGTGGACAAAGATAACTTACGTGTCTGCCTCCCAGGAATATCTAATGATCAGTCTTTTCGGAGAAAGAATACTTTTCCTTCTTTTAGGATAACCACTGAGTATTCCAAGATCTCTTCAAATAAGTGAATAGATCAATTCCCTGGCCCCCCCCCTTACTCTTCATGAAGTGAAGGCAGAGTACGCAATTTGGAATATTTCTCAGTAACATCCATCTTCCAGTTTTGCCAAAAGGGTTATGCAAGGATTCTAACCTGCTTGTTGCACTTTGATAAAATAGACCATATAAAGCAGTTGTGCTGCTTTGTGCAGCTGAGGGAGGTCTACATAGCATTGTGTTTTGCTATTAAAAAATCACCAGTACCAGATACGTGGGAGCATTGTTGTTTATCCCAGGGTAAATAGCTTACCTATTGGGGTCATTTTCACATTTGCAATTAAAACAACGTTAAGCCTGCTTTAGCTTCCTGATCAGCTTGGGGCTGCTCTTTTCAATTACTGACAGGAAGCTGGGAACAATAGGTAAGTATTTAGATGGATTTCTACAGCTAGCTCCCTGTATTGCTGAGAAGCTGGATCAGGCCCATAATGATGTTTACTTTGATTTCAGTTTGGTTGGAGTGTTTATATATGATGTAGATTCCATGAGAGACTCTTCTAATAAGCGTCACAGAGGCAATTAGTTTTTAAAAGTGACAGGAACTGTGTGATCCTGGCATGTAGCTGTTATACAGTGATGGAACAGGAGTGGAACTGTCAACCAAGCAGATGTTGCCAAGACTGTTTACCTAGAAAGATACTGTAAGGACATGCCCAATTACGAGAAAAAATCTGCCGATGTAATGTCCTTAGAGCTTCATTGTTACTGAGTACAAGCTTAAGAGCTTAATGGCTGTTCTTTGCATACTGAAAGATGGGCTAAGAACTAGCTGGATGATGGAGGTGCCCCTCCCCGTTCTTCATCTTCCCACCCACATGTACCTTTGAAAAGCAAAGGTAACATACTATGTGACTAAAACTGAGATAAGGTCATAAATACCAATGCAGGTGGCCAGCCTAGCCTTACTATGTTGTTGGAGGTTGGAAGCTCAGCTCACTTGATGGACATTAGGTGCCTGGATACTTAGGCTTAATTCTCTCTGCCTTTAAATTGTGGCTGTAGTAATGTGCAGTTATGTTCTGGAATGGTATTTGCATTCTCCTGGTCTGGATCTGGTGCTGCTGGAAAAGACTGGCAACTGGAAAGTGCTCCTGACTAAGAACTAGAACCAGGAAGCAAATCTTCCCTGGCTCCCAACTCAGTAAGCTTGTGCCAACCATTTCTTCATTGGGTGAGAAATGCCAAACTAAGGGGTCTGTTGTGGTTACTTCTTTCGGGGATGAGGGAATGAGATGACACTTAAGTACTGCAGCACTGGGCAGTATGAAAGACTATGACAAGAAAGAACAATTTGAAGAACAGCCGGTTTATCAGGTTTTCCTTTTTTTGTGTGTCTGAGGTGTTGAGAACTATGGGTGATGAATGTTTTAAGCTTTTTAGCATCTTTAAGAATTAGACAGATAACAGCTGACAAGTCACAAAAAAACTTGCACCAGGACTGTAATAAAGTTAACCTCTTAAAATGGAGGAAGGGTGAAAAGCTCCTCTATTTCCTAACATTTCTTTTAGAGGTCATCAGAGATACTCTGTGATATACATTCCACATAAGAAAGTTTAGTAGCTTTCCTACACCTAGTTATTTGTATTTTTAAGAGTCTAGATATTATTGTACCTAGTAGTTTTCAATAAAAAAGGCTAGGAAACACTGTATCGCTCTTGCTTCGGAGCTAGGAAAGGTTTTAATTGCTAGAGGAAACCTTATGGTTTTTCTTGTATTTTGTCTGAAGCTTTTGATGTTTGGTCAAGAGTAACAAAGGAGTCTTAACTAGATGCATAGCAAATCTGATCCAAGTTCGTCAGTAAGTTGCACTGGTAAAAGCCTGCTTCATACTAGAAAAAACAATTTGTATGATAATGGTTAAGAGATAGTTGGACCACGAAACCAATAAAAAATATGTGAGGTCTTTAATCACATTTATAAAAGAAACAATTTAACCTGAAAACAAAAGTATGCAGGCATTACAGTGGTTCCCTGATAAGATTTCCACTCACAAAATATGGTAATTGGAAACTCTATGCTTCATTAGAAAGGGGCTCAAATTTAGACAAAAGCAATCCAAACCTACTCCTACCCTATCCAGTTGAGAGGTGGGACATGATCAGGAATCACTGAACAAACCAAGTGAATGTTTTCTCTGCAGTCAAAATATAGGGCAATGAGAAAGAATGTTTTAGGGATCTACAAAGTAATTATATAGTAATTATATAAATATAATTAGTAGGTCTTCTGCTCAGATATTATGATGACTTTAAAAATAGTTTTCATAGTAGCAAATACAACACTCTTGTTTTCCTTATCAGTTTGGAGTCCAGAGATGCCAGTCACGAAGGGATTGGTTGTGCTTATTGTATAGACAAACTGTACTCTCAAAATCTTACAACCCACAATTAACTAGCTTTTTGGTTTTGAGCATTAAGTAATACAAGCTGGTGCCAGGCTGTCTGTAAACATTATTGTAAGGTGGCCATGCAGACTGAGAATTGGATGACAGCCTCCATATTGATTGTCAGTTTGCCTCACAGATGATGAAACCCATGCTTAAGTAAACTATTGTATTGGGTTTGCATGGCAAGGTTTTGGTAGCACGGGGGCTACAGGGGTGGCTTCTGTGAGAAGCTGCTAGAAGCTTCCCCTATGTCCAATAGAGCCCATGCCACTCGGCTCCAAGACGGACCCACCACTGGCCAAGGCCAAGCCCATCAGCGACAGTGGTAGTGCCTCTGTGATAACATACTTAAGAAGGGGGGGAAAAAAACCAACCTGGACACAAACTGCAGCTGGAGTGAGGAGTGAGAATATGTGAGAGGAATGTCTATGCAGACACCAAGTATCTTCAGTGAAGAAGGAGGGGGAGGAGGTACTCCAGGCACTGGAGCAGAGATTCCCCTGCAGCCCGTGGTGAAGACCATGGTGAGGCAGGCCGTCCCCCTGCAGCCCATGGAGGTCCACGGTGGAGCAGATACCCACATGCAGCCCGTGGAGGACACCACGCCGGAGCAGGTGGATGTCTGAAGGAGGCTGTGACCCCGTGGGAAGCCTGCGCTGGAGCAGGCTCCTGGCAGGACCTGTGGACCCGTGGAGAGGAGCCCACACCAGAGCAGGTTTGCTGGCAAGACTTGTGACCCCATGGGGGACCCATGCTGGAGCAGTCTGTTCCTGAAGGACTGGGCCCCAGGGAAGGGACCCACGCTGGAACAGTTCGTGAAGAACTGTAGCCTGTGGGAAGGACCCACATTGGAGAAGTTCATGGAGGACTGTCTCCTGTGGGAGGGACCCCACGCTGGAGCAGGGGAAGAGTGTGAGGAGTCCTCCCCCTGAGGAGGAAGGAGCGGCAGAGACAACGTGTGATGAACTGACCACAACCGCCATTCCCCATCCCCCTGCGCCGCTTGGGGGGAGGAAGGAGAGAAAACGGGGAGTGAAGCTGGAAAAAGGGAGGGGTGGGAGGAAGGTGTTTTAAGATTTGGTTTTATTTCTCATTACCCTACTCAGTTTTGATTGGTAATAAATTAAACTGATTTTCCCCAAGTTGAGTCTGTTTTGCCCATGATGGTAATTGCTGAGTGATCTCTCCCTGGTCTTACCTTGACCCACGAGCCTTTCATTGTATTTTTTCTCCCCTATCCAGTTGCGAAGGGGAGCGATAGAGCAGCTTTGGTGGGCACTTGGCATCCAGACAGGGTCAACCCGCCACAACTATGCATGTATTTTTACAAGACTACATGTGGTCTTGCCAAGCCAGAAAAAAAAAAATGCAAAACGCTTACTTTCTTCAGTCCATATTGCTGTATCCAGACAGCAAGTTACATAGCAGCTCTTATGAAATTATATAAATCACTGCAAAAGTGGGATAGAATCACTCCCCTGACCAGCTATTTGACATGCAGTCTTCACTGCACTTTTTTCTTTTCCTGAGATAATCCTGGAAGTCCTAGGGGCCTTCTAGGAAGATAAAACTGCAATTCCAGAGTGACTGCCAAAAATAAGACTGAAGTTTGATGAAGCTGACTAGAACATAGTCTTAAGGAGTACATTATCTCAGTTATGATGGGTTGGGGATAATATTGACAGATGTTTCTCACTTAGGAGTTTACATCTGTTCCTACTGAAGCACCTAACAAGACGGGATGACTAGGATTGAGTCACTTTCCAATCAGATCCGTGCTTGCAGAGAGATGACATACCAGCTTTGAACTAATAACAGTGGTAGCAAATGACATTATTTGGTCTAACTTGTACTGGTTCCCGGCCCACCCCGTAACTGGTGATTGCATTCTGTGCTAGGAAGAGTACCATTCTATTTCACCTCACCAGCAGCTTCTCTTTAGTGTTAGACAAGATAGCAGATCACTTCAACTATGGACTTATTAGAAATAATTTCTGCCAGTAGGCTTATAACTCCTTTTTTTTAATGCCTTTTGTAGAATGTGTAGAAGACTAATGCATTTCACAGAATGTATAGAAGACTTTAATGCTTTTCTTCTATGTTGTTTCTGATGTTAATACCAAGTTTCTGGCAGGAGTGCTTTCCCCTGGTTGCATATTCCGGTCTTTAAATGACTTGAGTTTTTTAAGTAAGCTTAATTGTAACTACTAACAGCAGGTTAGGAAACAGCGTAAATACAGCAGTAAATTATGATATGCAATAGTCTCAAACTGTATAGAGTAAGGAAAATATTCTAAGTAAATTACTTTCATCTTCCTTTTGCTTTGTGTACAGGATGGTTAAGATCTTTTAATCAAACTTTTTTTTTTAACCAAAAGACTGTTTACAAGCCTTTCCATTCTATATCTACCTACCTAATTAGAGTGGCACTTGCAGTCCTTGCTTATTTAAAAAACAAAAAACCACTACAAACTGAAAACAAATCATCTCTATGAACTACTACATACAGGCTTTAAGAGCCACCTAGTGGGATTATTCTGCAAGTAACCCTGTACACACTAAATACAGTAATTTCTAATAAGCATTTTACTTTAAAAAAAAAAAAAAAAACACCAGAAAACTAGAAGATGGTGAATTAAGAGTCATCTTAAATTGAAAGGGAGCTGAAATCTGTTTTACAAACAAACAGTAGGAGTACTTATTTCAGCTTAAAAGGGCTAAGTGAACAGCTGAGATCAGCCTGGTGCTGTCTGCACTGAAGTGAATTAGGGAACTCTTCTGCTAGCTCAGCTGTGAAAACAACAGCAGCTATTGACGTGCAATGGCTGAGAGCATCTACCCTGCCTAGAATGAGGGAAGATTCTCCAGTCACGCGCTACTGGACCTTATTCTTTCAGGACCAATTATATGAGATTACACAGGAGGTGGGTAACTTAATTTTTCCAGTCATGCTTAAATGTGTAGTAAGAAAATTTGGTTTCAAGTAGAATCTATCTGCCTTTTTTACATTGAGGATACTACCAAAGTACACATGCTTTCACAGAGAGCTTCCTAAAAACTGCAGAATTCTAGATTGAAAAGTGCTCAGCACAGGATATGCTCATTTTCACTTGAAATTAATAACTAAACAGCGCTTTTAAGTCCAATAACTTTATTTCAGATTATAGCAGTACTAACAGTCAAATTGCATTTACTAAAAAGTCATTTAAGATGAATTTTTACAATTCAATTTGAAATACATACAACACTGTTAGCATGTTCTACAAAATCTCAAAAATACGTGACACTTGACATATTAGTAATTGCATTTGGCTAAAATGTAAATAGCATTATTCAGCTAAGGATTTCTTAGGTCCTTTGTAATCTCTTGTGCTGACAGAAGTGCCACTTCGTCATCGCTACACTTGTCATAGCAAATGATGGTCCCAAATCTTGAAAATCTTGCAGACTGGCAATATAGTAAGTAAGGCGAAGTAAAGTCATGACAGTTGGCTTGCAAGGAAAGGCTATGCTTGTCGTAGCAAATGATAGTCCCAAATCTTGAAGATCTTGCAGACTGACACTATCTTAAGTAAGGCAAAGTAAAGCCGTGACAGCTGGCTTGCAAGGAAAGGCTAACTTACAGCAGTCTAACAGTCTTTCCAGTCACAGTCAAGAAGTCATCATCAGCCAAGGCACGAAGCGCTTCTTCAAACATTTCCTTAGTGACAGCCTTTAAGAAAAGAAGCAAGTCAAGTAAAGATAGGCAGGGGAGGGGGAAAATACCTTAAGGACTGTAAAAATGCCTTACTTCCTACCAATTTTCTTAACCTTTTTTTTTTAAGCTTTAGTATGTTGTTCTTGCAATTTGAAATCTGGCCTGGAAACCTGAAGCTGAGTTTGCTATTTCAGGAGCCAGAATAAACTAAAGATACAGCGAAGATCCAGCTCATTTATCCGTAGAATTGGCTTTCTGGTCATGTCAGCTGAAAAAGTTAGTGTTTCCCTTTCCCCCCATAATGTGATTGAGAACAAGATAATGTTGATTTGGAAAAACACCATGCTTTTAAAGTTAATGAAAATGTAAAAAGAAAGCAGGAAACTTACTGTATCAGACTGTGCTCGGAGATCATCAAAAAGCTGTTGGTATTTCAAAGCTGGTGTTTTACCCTTTGACTGGATAAGCTTCCTTAAGGCTTGAGCCAACTCCTCTTTCCGCTTACGAGCTGTTGCGCTCATTCCTTACAAAAAGAAAGAAAATACTTTTTAGAAATAACCTAAGGAGGACAGGTTAAGTTACATTTAAAAACTATAGAAGCCAAATAGCATTCCAGCTTTATCACTATTAAAACACAAACCTGTAGTGAGAATAGATATGTCCACAATTCCGGTCCTTGGATCAGTAGCAGACTGTTTCAGTGCTTCCCGATGGAGACGTTTTGCTTCTTCTACATCAATTGTTTCAACTTTCTCAGAAAAGCGTACTTTAGCATGTGCTTCGGCCAGTCGGATCAGAGACTCAAGTTGTCGAGGATATGCAGAAACCATTCCCCTGCCACTACCAATCTTCCTCATGTCCACATATGCCTGAAAAGAAGAAGAGAGTCACTAACTACTTCAGTAAATCCTGTTATTTCTATTACTTTCAGAGTCCCCTTCATCCCCCACCTCTTATTTCAGAATATGAGCGATTCTGGCAAACTGTTCCAAACAATATGTCTGCTCATACACCTTCAATGATTCTTCTGCAATGAAGGATAAGCACATCACATATACACATTTCCCTTATAAAACAATAAGGAGTCAAGTTTTGAATCCTTTTAAAAACTTAGGACTGGTCTTGCATAATAGTGCTTGTGTCTGTACTGACGCATTTCATTTCAGTAGAATTTTATACTTTTATTAATGTGATAGAACCAAAACCAACACATCTGAAAGCTGGTCAGATCAGAAAACAGAATGACTTATACTGGTCCCTCTTTCCTTTATAAATGCTGGTGATTTTTAGAGATGTTTGAAGAGTCTTGCAGAAAAATTGTAGAATCGTTTAGGTTGGAAATGGCCTTTAAGATCATCGAGTCCAACCGTTAACGTAGCCCTGCCAAGTCCACCGCTAAACCATGTCCCTAAGCGCCACATCTACACGTCTNTAGGAACCATACATATGAGGGGATTTTGCCTTTTTTGGCAAGTCAGTAAGGACTCAGAACATTAATAACAGCAACTCCTTTACCTCAATAAGGGCTTGGCTTGCTTCTTCACTTAACCTAGGATTTACATAACTACGAGCATATGCAATGTAATCCCTCAATACTGCCATGTCCATGTATTCCTCCTCCATCTTTTCTTCACTTTGGTAGTACAGTGAAATCAAATGGCGAGCAAGACGTCTGTCATAAGCTTCATCACGTGGATCCAACATTAAAAAGATCAAGTCAAATCTGAACAGGATAAGAATTCAGTATTAGCATGTATACTTTCCTGCCATTTAAAGTAGTTTGGTTTAGGATTTTTGCCTTAACAAGTAGAGGTAGGAGTTACTTGACTATTACTTCCTACTCTGAGTAGGAGGTGCTCTATTAAACTGAAAAGATTATTTTTCTAGAAGTCTGAAAGTACAGAACAGCACAGTGGATTTGCTTTCATCCTATGGACTTGAAACTTTGAAAGTGAGATACATTCTACAAAATTCAAATCCCATGTTGACAGGTTTTGTTTTCTTAAAAAAAACCCAAACAAACAAAAAAACCAA
>VYZW01046729.1:0-39423 GCA_013401315.1 Balaeniceps rex
CCAGGTCCCTTTGGATGACATCCCATCCCTCAGGCGGGATAGAATCAGATAATTTTCAGTTTTCTATTGCAAACCTTGAAACATTTTCATTTTTTCAATGAGATTTACATCAGAAGTTTCTTGGAAAATATATTTCCCCTGAAAATACATTTTGGCTTTGGAGAAGCCCAGCTTTTCTCTCCAGTTCTGCTGGAAAAGCAGGAGGACCTGTGTCAGCTTTGCTTTGCTGGAAAAAGCTACTGCAAACTCTGCTAGGGGACAAAGGGCTGCATGTATCCCCAAAGCACGTGCAGAGGTACATAGAGATCTGAGCTCTTCTTTAACTTGGCTGGACGTGAACCTGCCGTGATGTGAAAGCCAAGTGGCTGAGCATTCCCAAACTCCCTGTCTTTGCAAGCCAAGTGCTCCTATTTTCCCACTTTGTGTAGCAAAGGAAGAGGCATTGGGTGCAGACACCCAGCACGGGTGCAGCATTGAGGCACAGAAACTAAAAGACAAGGACTGAATGATGTTTAGGGCTGTGCTGAAGTCAAAGAGGATCCTGTGCAGACCCAGACACCTGGAGCTTATTTCATGATCATGGCCCAGATCAGTGTACGTGATCCTACGCGTATGGCAAAGCTCCCATTGATCTTCATTATGTAGGATGAGGGCGTGAATGAGCTGTGACTGAGAAAACACTTAACGCACAAGAGAGCTTTGCAAGTATTTTAATTACAACCCCTTGCTTTAAAAATGTAACCATGTTCTAAGTGGTAATTTATACTGCAAATTTGTAGTAAAAGTCTTGCACAGTCAGTGCAATATCGCAAATGGGAGTTTAATAATTGCTGATTACTTTAGAAATGTTGTCTTGTAAAGAAGACATAGAAGTAAGTGATAATCAAGGGTGAAGGGATTACTGCTGTTGATTTAAAGGCTTGCTGAGGCAGATTTGAAATCCCAAAGCTAGAGCATTTGGTTTAGCACATAAAAATGCAAAGAACAGACTGGTGGAGTCCTTATTCAAACAACTGGCAGGCAAGTAGCAATAAATCATGAAAAAAACATTTCCTAAACTTTCCCTTTTAATAAATTAGGTGTTGTTTGTAAAATAGCTTGGGAGAACATGTTAATACAGAACTGTTAGCTAGGTAACGAGCCAAATCCATCTCTGCGTTTCGGCCGAATTGCACCAGGGATGAATTTGGCTCTGCCTCTCTATAAACAAGAATCAAGCTGTTTGCATTTTGTCATTATACTATCCCTGACCCAAGAGGATACATTTCCTTGGCAACAACAATTAAGAGTCTGACAAAAATACTACACATTATCTGCATCGGTTTTCTCTTAACAAAAGTTGTATTTTCCCACCCCTACCCCTCCCTAAGTAAGGAAGATTAAGGGGCCCATCTAGTTTCCTGTGAAATCAAAGACAAAATTTCCACTGGTTTTGATAGCTACAGCAGAGCTTTCTTCATTTTGTATTTACTTATCGGATTGCTGGCTCTGGTGCTTGCATTTTGGCTTGTAAAACTTCTCCTGCCCACGGTGAATGCAAGAAGAGGAAGGTGGCTGCACCAGTGATGTGCTGGGAGCCTTCTGGGTTTCCAGGTGTTTAGGGCAGATTACAGCAACTAACAGGGTTTTCTTCGGGAAATTCACCAAAAGTAAGAGCTACACAGGTATTTTGGGATCACGCGCATATATTTAACCAAGGGACTCACAATATGCATCAAGGCATATCAAAGACTTGGCCAAATGGACCCTGGCTATGTAAAAGTGACTCCTCCAGCTGTGCAAAACAGCTGGCCCGGGTTTTGGGTCCTGTTCCATTAGATACAAGATACCGTGTATCTCATAGGCATTGCATGAAGGAACGTTACAGTTTGTGGATGTCATTGACAGAATTTGCCATCAGGAAATTCAGTGATTACTCTTTTCTTTTACTAGATAGTGGGATCTTTAGGATCGTCTCCCAGTTTGTATCTGTACAGCAGAGCTTGGATCCTGGCTAGCCCTTTAGGAACGGCTGTAATCTTCACCACCATCCTTCTAACATGACAAACATGGAAAAACAGTGTAAGTTTCATTCCCTCATGTTTTTACTCTCTATAAAATATTTTCATGAACGTAAACCCTCTCCCAAACCCTTACCAGCCTTCTCTTCCCGATCCAATACAAACTAAGACTAAACATAAGTGTATAGCTAATAATTGGAGGAATTTCCATCATGGCTTTTTCCAACTAGATATTACACATTAGGATGAGAGGAACAGCATGAGCATCAGTCATAACATATAAGATATTATTTATTAAGCATCAGCAAACCTCTGCTTAGAGCTGTGCAGAATGCAGTCCCTGTCTTTAAGGAATTTGTAGGCAAAAAAGCTTAGTCCTGTCAAACTTTATTTTCAGAGGAAACCTCAAAGAGTGTTTCAGGGTTTATGCACCCAGGCTTTAGGCCATTGCTGCATCTGTAACTGCTGTATTTATTCCCTTGTGAGCTGAGCTGTTGACAATGCAGACTGACTGCAATCAACACTCACCTCTGTTGGAGATAAAACCTGTTTCTGCTCCTTCAGATAGCTGAACCTAACTTGTAGCCTTTTGGCTGTCATTGCAAGGAGCCAGGAGGCAGGTAATGGTCATCACATCCAGCCACTGCAGTCAATGGTACAAGAGAAGAGCGTTTCCATTGGCTACACCTGAGAAACCCACTGAGGCACCCTGTGAAGGTTTTACCTGACTGATGGTAAACCAGAAAAATAGCAAGAGAACAAAACAAAATCTGTTTTCCTCCTCTCTTGCTTGTTTGCATGGCAACATGATAACCCCACTATCAGGATCAGCAGCCCTTTTCCGTTAGCAAAATTAAGCAGTCATTACCACCACACTGAAAAAGAGCCTGAATCTGTTTTTTGCTACTTTTGAGTGATAGGCTCGGGGGGGGGGGGGGGGGGGNCATTTGCTGCCGCGGGGCAGGAAATGCATCACTCTGTGCACCAGCCACTGACCCCTCCGGGAGTCAGCCTGAAAGCAGGGCTGGAAGTCCTTCACACTTCATCTTGTGGAGCTTTGAAAACATGGATTGCTATTAAAACCAGCCCAACTTGCTGTGTCAGGGCAGGAGTCTTAACGGAGAGTGTGTTTACTTTGGGTATAGTAAAGAAAAGAGGAGGAAAAAAAAAAAGTAGTCAGTGAAAGGAAGGGAAGAAAATGAAACCTGGCCTCACCAGGAATATTTCAACAGCTCTGCATGTCAGCGTGAGGAGTTGGCTCTTTCATGGGTATGCCCTGGCTGTCCTATCACACTGCACTACAGAGCAGTGCTACCAAGAGTTCCCTTACTGGCAGCCTCTGTCTGCTTCATAAATCTCTAGGATGGCCCCTCTGCAGGAGGAGACATGTTTGAGTCATTCCTGCTATGGACGGGTCCCTCAAGGTCTGTCACCTGGATGGAATGACTCCAACACCTTCCCTGTCGCATCCCAAATAGCCCAGCCCCGAGGCAAGGTCCGCCCCTCTCAGCCCTCTCCCCCTGACTCCCATGATGTTCCCCTTCAACCTTTACGTGCTTTGGGGTGCCACCAGCCAGCATTACCCCCCAACATGATCTGCCAAGAAACTCTCCCACTTGGTCCAGTGCTTCCTCGCTGCATGTGGCTGTCATATTTTGCAAGAGTGTTTGCCGTAGCAAGGATGTCTCTCTTTTTCTAAGTCTTCAGAGCATAGAAAAACATGTAGTTCTTCCCCACCTATCCCCTCCTGACAAAGAATGCTTATGAGCAATGAAAGATAAACACTAGTCATTCAAAACCTCTTTTCCCAGTAACCTGTAGACATCTGGCCCCTGTCTCTTACTGCAAAGCCAGATAAGTTCCCTTCCTGATTTCATCCAGCTCGTTTTCACATTTTCCAAAACTTGAAACTTGCATGCTGCTGAGCCTTTGAGACTGATTAAAAATAGCCCATGTTAAGCAAAGACAGCAGACAGGTCTTCACTGTGCAACAGTCTGTCCCAGAATCTCACACAGCACCTTGTCTAACACTAATTTGGTGGAGGCTGGGGTGTCATTTCAGAGGTCAGCTCTTGGGTCTCCCAGCGCAACTTATGCGGGGCCCTACTGCAGGCTGACTCCTCTCATCAGCAAGGGACAGGGAGACAAAACGGGAAAAAGGTTGTAATTTTAGGAGATTTCTAGCTCCTACAGCAGAAAATGAGAAAGCAACAAAGGACCCAATGGCTTCCTCTGCAAGGCAGGCAGAGCATGCAGAGAGACCTCTGAGGTCTTTTTCGCAGTGTTGTGCCCTTCTGCAGATGGAGGAGCATGCATGGATGCCCACTTCTGGGTAGCAGAGGAAAGTGTGCAAGGTGAGCAGGAGAGCAAAAGATGCAGTCGTAGCAGAGTAAGGACACAAGGTGCTCTGAGATAACATCATGACTCCCTTCAACATTTGTCGCTTCGTAAGCAAAAATCAGTACGAGGCAGTGTTGTTTATCAAACACTGCAAAGGATGTGCTTTCATCTTCACCTTACCCTGACCTTTTAATCCCCAGCATTCTCCTTAACAAGACGTGCTCTGAATGCCCAGCAAAGACGAGCACAAATAATTCCCCGGCGTGCACAGAACTGCAGGGCTTAGTGTGGGGTGTTCACTATAGCTCTAGGATTATGTACAATTAGACTGTCTGGACCACATTCAGAGGGGATGTGGATGGGGTGAGGATTACTGGCTGGGAAATCAGATATTCAGTGAGAGGGTGGGGAGCCGGGTTGGGGTGGGAGAGGAAGCCAAGTGGAAGTGGAAGAAAGCACCAGATAAATTGCCACTGGGCCAGATTTATTGTATGCCCTCAGCTTCCTTGCATTAGCTACGTCTTGTGCTTCTACTGCAACACCTGAGCCCTTTGCAGTCTTGCATGTCTTTCTCCTTCCACATCCCTGTTAGCAAGGAAATGGCATTGCCTTCCATTAACACTGCGCCAGTGAGACACAAACTGGGTGGTGATGTTCAGGTATGCTGAGCTTCACCTCCCATCTGCCTTCTATATGTGTCCTGGTGCTTTGGAGACAACAAACTTGGATGTCTCTTGGACACAAAAGCATGCAGTCCTCTATACGTGCCCATTTTGTTTTCTTGGTTCATACAGAGGGTCTGTGGGAGACCAAAACCTGAACCCAGGTCCCCAGGCTGTTCTTCTAATCCTTGGACCATGCTCCCACCCATGGTCCTTTCCCTCCAATGGCCTGGGATGTTCACCTTATTGCCAGGTATAGGAGTATTCCTATAGGAATCAGTAGAGAGTCACCATCTATTTGACATGCCACAGTGAGTACTTCTCACACTGAAAACAGAAAAATGTCTTATTTTGTTTCTCTTGATGTTCCCAATGGGCCCAAATCTACCCCTACACTAGTGATAAGTATCGGAGAGATGCACAGAGGAGATGACTTGTCCCTCCTCGGCCTGAGGCTCATGGCACAGAGATGGTTTTTCCTGGGGCAAATCACAACACTGAGTGCTATTCTTACTTGTATCCTGACCTTTATTACCCTAAAGTTACCCTGGATGACATGACGTCTCCTTCTCTTCTGCCTCCCTCGGGTATTCTCCAGGGAAGTAGGTGTAGATGTGCTTTGTGGACACTTTGCATGGGCTCTGCTGGAACATGGTGGCTACAGACCACCCTTGGTGGATTGCTCCTTTCTTGCTCCTTTGCGTTGGACTGTGCTTTGCCTGGCACCGGTGTTTGGGAGCCAGATGGTCCTGCAACTTGTTGCTTCTTGCAGTTGGGCTCTGCCAGCCTGAGCAGACGGATTGGAGGGGACTCGGCGAGAGCAGGAAACCGTTTTTGCTGAAGTGTAGGAGCTATTTTAAACACATCAGCAAAGTCTAGCGTGGAGAAGACCCTGCTGCCTCAGAAGCATATTTAGCCAATCTGATACTGAAACCTGACCATATTTTACAAAGCATATCATTTACCCCACTCCAGGCAGAGCCTGGGGTCAGGAGGCTTCATGCAGTTCCAGCCATTAGCAAGGAGAGCCCTTTCTCCAGCAGGCAGTTGAGGAAAAACACATTTTTTACTGCATGACCTGGAAAACCAAACACCTAAGTTCACTGTTTCTTTATCTGCTCCTCCATCAGTGCTGTTGGATGACCTGCAGGTACCTCTTGGCATCACTCCTGTCCTCTCCCACTCTCCTCACTGAAATAGGACAGAAGGTTGGGGGGAAAAATGAAAATTTTTTGCAGGCCTGTTTAACCTGTCCATGCTAACCCCTGTGGGCAGCAGCCCTGCATGTGGAGGTCCTGCCTGCTCTGACCCCAGAGCACCGGGAGCCTTCATCCCTGCCTGGGCTAACCAACTGGCCCTACGCTCAGGGCATGCCTTGGTGCCAGGCAGTGGGGATGCTTTTATACTGCGTATAGCAGAAAATATAGAAACTCATCTCTCTCTCTGGTCTCCTCAGTCCTTACATTGCAGATATTACACAGCCTCTGGCTCTTCATAGTTTCAGCATTACTCCTGGGCTCTGTGTAACATCTCAGCGGTTTTCCCTCTCTCCTCTTGGCCCTAAGAGGAGCCATGCTGTTGCTCTCTGACACCCCGCTTTCTGCAGGGTGGATGCAGGAAATACTCTACTAATCTTTTTGGCACTAAGGAGGCCCTTTCCAGTCCGAACAAACCCAGAGAGACTTTCGGTTTTATTCTCGCCACATGACAAGCAGCAGGCGCCATAGGTGTGGGGTGTTTGGGATGTATCCCACTGCACCGCAGCTGGCAAAACAAATCTTTCTACAAAGTTTTCACCACCTGTCCAGCTTCCTCCCTGCAGGAAATCCAGCCTCCCCCGCTCCCAAAGACGATAGCTGGAGCTTTGTTTGCAGCTCCCCTTTCACAAATAAAGCCAGTGCTGACTAGTAAACAGAGTGCCACCAAACGTGAAAAGCAATACTCAAAGCTTGGAAGATAATGATATTCTTTTCTACTGACTTGGGTAAGAGCGGCTGCCAAATCCTCCAAAATCCTGCAAATAGGTCCCTGTTACTGTAGTTTGCTTTCCAGCAGCACCCTAAAGCCCCAGCTGGGACTGGGGTCATGCTCCTCCATACCCGCTCTGCAGACCACGCACGTGCTCTGCTTCTTACGCACTCGGTTTAGAGGCTGGTACTGTAAGCCTGGAGAAGCAGGGCCAGACCCAATGTAGGCACAAACCTGACTCATCAGGAAGAGTTTAGCTGTAGTGTGGCATGCGAATGGAAAGAAGGAATGTGAGGATCACTACACTTGATTTGATCTGACGTGCAGTTAGCTCAGTATCCAATCTACAAATAAGGCCAAAACCAGTGGCTGCAAGAGCAGATAAGCATATCCCTTCAGCCATGAGGATTATATTTCTCTTCTAGAAGTGCTGATAACTTAAAAATCCTTAAATTTGGTCTTTTTATATCTCTCCTGCCCTAACTGGCCCCATGCAAGCCCTGTATCTCCCAATAAAAAAAAAGGGACTCAAGAATGAAGGATCTGAGAAATTTGAACTTTATATGAACCTCCATTTACCTCCTCAATATATAGTACTTCATCATCTTGAGTTAAAAGAAAGGAGACTGTAAGAGGAAGAAAGGAGACTGTAAGAAGAAGAAATAAAAGACTGATATCAGATATTGGTAGGACTGTAAGAAAGAAGCAAAAAGTGTTTGCTGGGACGTGGCCATCGCTGGGTGCAGCCTCTAGCAGACAGACACACATATGCCCAAGTCCCACTCTCCAGGAGGACAGGAGCGGGAACGTCCTCCTTACACAAGCAGACTCAGAGAAGGAAAGTTCATCTGGATCCTTGCACACAGACTTTCCTGAAGTATGTCATGGCATGCAGTATTTTTAATATAAAGCGTCAATTATTTTTCTTTTTTAAAGTCTTTTTCTAAGAACTCTGTTAGCTTGGAGCTGCTGAAGAATCCAAAGTGAGAGATGGATACCTGGACCAAGTCTGTAGTGGCAAAGTGGCTGATCTCCCCACTGAGCACGGGGGAAGACCTAGTTCTGGAGAGGAAAAATCTGTGGGGTATAAAAGGCTGGAGGAAAACTCCTTGGAGGAGCTTCCAGAAGAGGATTTCTATCTAGCAGGTCTGCCAAAGGTTCAATGCTGCCTAAAGGCCATGCTGACAACAGATTGCTCCCCTGGAATTTGCCTTGGGAAACAGCTTTTACGATTAAAAGCAAAAGCTTTAAATGGTCAGAAGTTTTGCTGACTCTGTTTCATGGATACTGGTCTTTTAATGGAAAGCATTAGATTCTCCAGTAAGACGTTTTTGACGGCTAGGGATCTGTGGTGATCCAAAAGGAATTTAAAAAGAAGTGATTTACATTTTCTATAAAAAAGGCAGGAGGTGAGGAAAGCTTCACTGAGCACAATGAAAGAGCTCTGGATTTATATGGAATAAAATAATAACTAGGCTGAACTGCCAAACCCCTTAATGACCACGTTCTCGTTCCAGAGATGGAAAAAGGAAGGACCAGCACCTTTTTTTTAACCTCACATTTCCAGGAATCTCTTTATTTTGTTTTTCACATCAGGATTAGAAGAGGTAGGGTTAAGATATCGAGATAAAGGTCATCCTTGAGTATATTTAGCCTGACTGGAAGTAGGAAATACCAGAAATCCCTCCAGATTCCCAGCTCCACTTGGACATTTCAAGAAACATAGATAAATCCCCCAACATCTGCTTGCTTATCAGTCACACCAAAGGGAAACTGCAAACTATCTGCTTTTTGAGAAGCAATATCCAGTGCAGTTTTCTCCTGCGTTGGCTGGTGCTTCATCCCCTGCACCTTCTCCATGCCAGCCGCTGAGGGCAGGGGAAGGGACCCTGCAAAGGGACATTCCCAGCTCCTTGGCAGTGCTTGCATCTGGTGAAGCTGCCAAGGAAACCCCTACCTCTGTCTGTTCACCTTCAGATGAGCTATGATAAAGGCTCCTGCTCTCAGGATGGCCAGGTCAGGGGATAGCTCACCTGCAAATAACATGAAGGGATCTGCTTTCTGAGCCCTGACATCTTACAGCACATTTTTATTTTGGATCAAGTCACATGTGCCATGGGTTGTTATTTTAAATTACATTCAAGGTGTGCGATGTATATTTGCATCCTGCGCTGCAGGAAGGGATTTTTTTTAAGTTTTTATTTTTACCTCAATGTAAACAAATGGGCCATAGTTTGGAAGGGGATCTGTGATGCTACCGGTGCTTTAAGCACAAAAATACTCAATTTTTGTTATTGGAGGGTAAACCACGTTGAGGGAGTTCCGTGTAAGAAGACCCATACACACCCTGTGCCTTTTCTCCCCCTTTATTTCCAGCATTCCCTGTGAATTTTCAGCTTTCCATTTCTACACGGCATTGCAAAGAGAAGTACACACGGACCCTGAGATGTGGGTGCTATGTAAAAGGCATGGAAAGAGAATCCAGGTCTTCCTGCCCACAGCCTCACGCTTTTGTTGCAAGGTCACGACTGGCTCTACCATCAGTTGTGCCGTCCCCTTGCACGCACAAAGAAAACTCACACGTGCTTGGGGGAAGTGGAAGGGGGGTGAATCCGAAACGTGGGGTATTTTCTGGTTTGCAAGACCCAAATCCATGTCTGGTTGAACTCCACTTGGCACCAGTGAGTTTCTTCAGCAAAATACTTTTTAGGCCCTGCTCCATTTGTCATTTTTTAACCTGCTGCTCCACTTCTGCTTGAGCAGCTTTTTTTGCCAAGGATATAAACATCTTGGCCAGTTTAGGCTTTTCTCGTCTAAGGTGCTGCCTTAGAAATGGAAAAAGTTCCAGATGGCAAGATATTTCATCCTCCGGTAGCTGAAGAAGGAAGTTGCGGCTTCATGGAGAAGTCCTGCGAGCAGCCGAAAGCCGTGAGCGGAGGACAGGCCTGCTGAACCCGGAAAACCGCCTCTGTTTTGCAGTGGAGCAGCAATGCAGTTGCTTCAGCGCTGGTTAAAAATACCTGCAGCCTGATTCTGCTGCAATCGAAGGAAGTCTGGCCTGGGCTAAGCTTCGAAGGCATTTAAAAAAATCATTTTGCAATGGTGCAGATGTTTCCTTTAGTGTCACCGGCAGCGTAGGCTGGCCTGAAAGGCAGCAGAAATGAACACACGCCCATGCCTTACTGGGCAGCTCACCATCCAGTGCTGGCGTTTCCATCTTCTTTATCACTATAAGATGATTTAAGCATCTTCGTTCTCCAACCCTAGCGCAGAAGCAGTAACCTCTGGTAGATGAGCGGCACATCCAGCTGGAGTCCTTAATATTTTAAACTACTGCAGCTACATCCAGTTGCCGGTTACCTGCGAACTCTCTGATTTCTGCTCAGAAATGTGCTTTCTGCTTTGCTTGGATCATGGCCAGTTCGCTTGTGGTGCAGAATGTAACCACATCATGGCAGCAAGAAGAGAGGAGCCACCCTGTGGGTTTTCTTTAGCAAGAAGCCAGAACGTTGTTTTTTCTTCATTTCCCTTGGTTTTCCTACTTTGGCTTTGCTTTCAAGGTTTGTGGAGGAGGGACGGCTGGTTTTCAGCTGGTCTGTGGAGTTTACCTTTCCCTGGACGCTGCGTCCCTGTGGTATTGACAGCTGGTGCCGGCATTGCTCCTGGCATCTGTGCCAGCAGAAGTGCCGAACGATGGAGCTTGTGAAGATGCAGTTGCAAAGCGGTGGTGAGAAGGCTGCCAAAACTTGCTCTTCACATTCCACGGGGCTTACGCCAAAGCCGTTAGCACAGATCCCTATACCACAGATGTCTAAGCTGTGGCCCAGAGCTAAGGAGGGACCTGTCACCGGAGAGCAAGAGAAGGAACAGTGCGACAGCCTGCTCGAGCCCAGCAAGTGAAGATGGAGCAGGCCTCCTGCAGCAAGGTTAGAAGACACTAGGATGAGGAATTTGTGGCAGAGCTTCCCCTCCCCTTGCTGCCCCAGGCAGCAGAACACCCGCTCCCCTCCTCCTGGCTCTGCCTGGGGGTGCAATGGACCCCAGCTGCTCCTTCCTCCACCCCTCCCGCCCTTCTCTGCAGTTTGCCGGGACCGGCACTTCCACCAGGAGGGTCCACAGCAATATATGGGTACTGCCTGGAGGCAGAGTTAACCCCTTTTTGCCAGTAACAGGTCATGGGCAGTCACAGCAGTGGAAGATATGAATCTAGTCCTTACCCAGAGGTAAGTTTAAGGAAGAGCAAAAGGGGGAAAACTCTCTCTGCCTTGGCATGGAGGGCCCAGAAAGCAGCTTCACAGCCACCCAGCGCATCTCCTGCCAGCTTCACACTAGCACCATGTCCCACCTCGCAGGGGTCTGGGTGGGGAAGGCTGTTCTGTGCTGCAGAGTCATCTGCACAGATGCCGATGGCAGCTGGACATCAAAGTTGTTCCTAGAGCTTCGGTTTCTCCTCCCAGTTCCTCTTGGCATCTTGCTAGCCCTGAACTGGGTTTTGTTCAGATATTTATGAAAAACAACCCTTTTGTTGTTTTTTTAAAAGAGTATTTTCTTCACAAACTTGCATTTCTTTTGGCGCCGTCCTGTTTTTAAGCCAAGAAAATATGTGGGTTTTCGTTTTTAAAAATGACACGTTCCTGTGAGCAATGCTAAAAAACAATAACAAAATGATGTCTGAATTTTTCAGACTTTACATGGAAAATATTTTCTATTCTTCTGCTCAGAAAATTAAATAAGTATTGCTCAGGTTCTCTCGTTAGTAGAATTTCGATAAATCACAATCCAGAGGGCAACTCTTCAGCTCAGTATTGATCTCCAGTTGACTCTTCACACACCAGTCCCAGAGCTGTGGGCTACTCAGAGCATCTCTGCTCACTAATTTGTCTGTTGGATCACAAATGCAAGAGCCGGGAGGTTCACTTTCATTTCTCTGCCACAAAAAATAAAAGCAACCTTGTGACTGATCCTAACCGATGAAGGGTAAAAGCTACATCGGTAAAAATGTTTCGTTTCATTGCTGCTTCCTCACAACGCTGCCTCTGGGACATGGCACAGACTCTGCACAGGTGTCGAGGCCGGGCACATTCAGTGTTGACATGAGTGGGGAAGATGGGAGAGCTTTTTTTTCGCAACACTTTTTCCACGGCCACATCAGCTCGAATGCCATCCCTCAGCAGCTTTGTCCTGCTGCATTCCCCTGACCAGCATGGGCAGCCCTGCTGCAGCAGCAGCTCAGTTGATGCTGTGATGTTTTCCCCTCTCCAGTCCCAGCATCCTAAATCTCAGCATCTGTGGCTGGTAACAACCATTTATGCAAGGTCTTCTATTATCATAAACTGGGCTTCAGGTAAGAGCTCACATATATTCCAGCACTGGATATTACCGAGCAATTAATTCCCTTGCCCAGAAAATTTTAAACACTCTAAATAGATGCCCAGGCAGCTTTTTCAAGGGTCCTTTTCCAGCTCTGATCTCTCGCTTGCCCTCTGGGTGGGCCCATGGTAAATGTTGGCCCCACTTCAATCTATAACCGCAGATTTGCTGAGAACGTTTTATTTTATTTTAATGCTCTGCTCATAGCAAACCAGGCAGGGAGGGAAAGGAGGAGGAGACCCTACACAGCTGAAATGTGTGCTGACCTCTTGTTTGCTCTCCCTTATCTAGAAAGCCACAAGGGTAATACCTCCGGGTCTGACCTCACACGCAGAGATCCTGTGGCATCGACGTGTGCTCAGCACTTGTAAAGATTATGGGAGTCCATGATAATAAGCATCCATACAAGAAATACGGGTGTTCAGAGCTGTACCCATCTGGGAGCACACTCATCTAGGATCTTATCCCTCTAGCTGCTGGCAGGTGGAATCCATGTCTCGGAGAATGAGGACATTTCATTGAGACCTCCTTCTACCCAGCCAGCTGCTACAAGTGTGACTAACAGAATTCATATGTTTTTACAAAATCACCCCAAATTTAAATACAGCCTGATCACAGGACCAGATTAGCCACCCCTCTGAGTTTTGAGCCTACAAAGCAGATGCAGCAGCCAGACCTTATAAGTGACAGTAATATTGGTGATGGATGCTGTCTTAGCAGGCCTGAAGTCTTCTCTTTTTAGGGAATACCTGTTGTCCACTCCCCCCAATGCATGTCTGGGAGCAGGAGGTGGACGAGACTCCTGAAACAAGTCTGGGCAGGCAAGGGTAGGAGAAGGAGGAGCTTCCCACCAAAACAGGCTCAGAATGGCAGAGAACAGACACTGCTGGACACCTTTTTAACAGATGTTTTGGGAACTGCCAATGATTTTAACAGCCAGCTCTGCCAAACTGGAGTGAACAACCTTCAGCCTGGCTGTGATTCATATCCAAAACTTTATAGAGAGATTTCCTGGCCCATCGTTTCTTGTTAGCAAGAAGAGAATGAAGTTCTTTAAAGGTGGAGATGGACAAATTCATGAACTCATGAAGTTCAACAAGGCCAAGTGCAAGGTCCTGCACATGGGTCAGGGCACTCCTAAACATGTATGTTTACATGGGTGATGAGTGGATTGAGAACAGCCCTGCAAAGAAGGACTTGCAGGTATCGGTGGATGAAAAACTGAATATGAGCTGGCAATGAGCACTAGCAGCTCAGAAAGCCAAGCGTATCCCAAGCTGTATCACAAGAAATGTGGCCAGCAGTTCAAGAGAGGTGATTCTGCCCCTTTACTCCGCTCTCGTGAGACCCCACCTGGAGTACTGCATTCAGCTTGGGGGCCCCCAACATAAGAAGGACATGGACCTGTTGGAGCCAGTCCAGAGAAGGGCCATCAAGATGATGAGAGGGCTGGAGCACCTCCCCTATGAAGACAGGATGAGAGAGCTGGGGTTGTTCAGCCTGGAGAAGAGAAGGCTCCGAGGAGACCTTATTGTGGCCTTCCAGTACCTGAAGGAGGCTTATAACAAAGCTGGAGAGGGACTTTTTACAAGGGCATGTAGTGATAGGATGAGGGGTAATGGCTTTAAACTGGAAGAGGGTAGATTTAGATTAGATATAAGGAAGAAATTTTTCACTGTGAGGGTGGTGAGGCACTGGGACAGGTTGCCCAGAGAAGCTGCGGATGCCCCATCCCTGGAAGTGTTCAAGGCCAGGTTGGATGGGGCTTTGAGCAACCTGGTCTAGTGGAAGGTGTCCCTGCCCATGGCAGGGGGGTTGGAACTCGATGATCTTTAAGGTCCCTTCCAACTCAATCCATTCTGTGATTCTATGATTCTAAAATCCTTTTCATTCTTGCTGCAAGAACATGCCTCTGCAGTGTATGGGTTGCAGGAGAGAACAAATACTGCACATACCCTTAGTCACTGTCTTTTGCAAGGGATGAGGTCAAAGACATTTTTAATTGCATTAGCTGCAAGTGCCCGTCCTGTTGTTATGCAGGCACAGAACCACTGTGTTAACAAACTGAAATAAAATCCCAAGACAACAGACAGGCTATAACAGACACGCAACAGGTCCCAGGTCTCTTATCACAGATACCTCTTTTTCATTTGGCGTGATCTGAATGTCATCACATATCACCCCGGCTCAGGCCAATTTAGAAAAGACAGGTTTTAATTTTCACCACAGAGAGGATGCAAGCTCCACACGTCACTTATACCTGGTAAGGGCTCATTCTCCGAGACTGGCAAATCCAGCTCCTTCTGTGACTCCTCTTCTTCTTCTTCATCTTCTTCCTTTATATTGCATTTCCCAAGAGAAAGCAGAAAAAATGAAAGAAAATGCAAATCATTAAACTGTTTGTCAAAAAGAGATAGAACATTTTGAATGGTACTAATACCAAATAGAAACATGAATTACATCAAAAAACATCTTTCATCAAACAGTCTTGTAATTCATGCCTAGCATGGAAGCAAGCCTCCTGACAGCCTTGTGTCAGACATCACTTCCCCATAGTGCCACTAATGCAGACGGAGAATGTGAAGCTCAGAAATCATGTGAAACCTCACAAAACCCACCCAGCATTTGGATGGTAGAACTGCCTGGAGATGAAAATCCAAGATTTAATCTTGACATTAAAACCCAGTGTTGCTTGCCTCATGCTCCAGCTGAAGACATTAAGCTTCTCTGTCCATTTCAGAAGAGAAATAAAGTTTTACTAGAATCATTCAACTTTTCCTTATTAAAATACTAACTCCATTCTTTTGAAAATCCTATTGATGCCAAATGCAGAACAAAGCAAAAGGCACAATTTTTTTTTCTTCTGAGACTTTTCCCCTTGGGAAGGGAAAGCCTTCAGCATTTAGGGAAAAATCTGGTCACAGCTAAACTTCTGAGGCATCATTTGGGAGCTGGGAAGCAACACAGTATTTTCTATAAATGGCTTTATATAAGTAACGGTGTAACCTGATGGCCTCTGGTGCTGTCTGTGCAGTACACATATGGCTGCATTCGATGGGATGGAAATAGCTTTGTTACTGTATTTTGCAGAACGAGGGGAAGGTGGGACAGGGAATGGAGGATCACCATAGGACTGTGGAGGTGACAATGCAAGTCCCTGGCTCCACATCAGCCTTCTTACAAGTTTTGGGCAAGTTGGCCCGGCAGGGATCCCTTTCTCCTCAGTTTTATCTGCCTCAAGTCCACTCTAGGTTTGCCCTGTAGGCTCTAGAGACAGGCACCTCCGGCTGGTGACCTGTCCCATCTGAGAGAGTCACCTAAGGCAGGTGAGGTGAGTCTGGAGACAGTTTAGGATGAACACCAGAGACTATCCTGGGACAGACACGCAGCTGTCAGATGTCTTGAGCAAGGTCAGATGGGCCCTGCCGTCTACTGTGACATAAATCAGTGCTGGGCACTGAACAGATGCTACATGGATGGAGCTTTG
Organism: Balaeniceps rex; assembly: GCA_013401315.1. Lineage (NCBI taxonomy): Eukaryota > Metazoa > Chordata > Aves > Pelecaniformes > Balaenicipitidae > Balaeniceps > Balaeniceps rex. The sequence goes on from VYZW01046729.1 coordinate 15,828, forward strand.
CAACTTTTCAAGATTGCGGCCAGATACAGTGAAAACTGATCTGCAATTACCGTAGTGAGGTGTAATTGAAGATGAGCAGAAATCAACCTTTTTCTCTCAGCATTTTCAAGTCTCTTGGGGTAATGCCCTGTCAGAAGCATCCCTGTGATTTAAAAGGGGAAAAGGGGGGACATGTTTGAGAGATCTGGACGGAGGTTTGAGTGCGTGATGGAAGCATGTTTCATGGTGCCAGGCTGGAAGATGAACATTGTTCCGGGGAACTCAGAGCAGCTTTGGCAACACAGACCATAACCCTTCCTTGGTGTAAATCACTTCCTTGTATTTAAAATACCAAGTGCCTTTTTTGCTTTATTTTGCCTCATTACAGCCAATGGCACAGACAGCTTGACCTCGTGCAGCGAGTACAGCCAAGCAGATATTCAGGAAGAAAACTCAAAAAGGTGTGATTCCATCTGGCCTATCAAGATGGGCAAAGATACCATCAGCAGAGCTTTCTCAGCAGCAACAGCAAGAGAATATAGCGTCGATCACGCGCCATGTCAACATGTTTTGCTCACCACGGCACAGCCCAGAGGTCAGCCTGCAGACCAGGTTTCACCTCCTCCTGCTCACACGCTTCCATCTCTCCCTACCTCAGTTTTCCACTCACAAGCAAAAAACCCAACAGCCTTCCTGCAGGCTCTACATGGTGCATATTCAGGATATTCGGCAGTGAGCTGGCCATGGACACGAGTGTGAGTGATGCAGCCCGGAGGACTCGGCGCTGGCAGTGACGAGATGCTGCCCAGCTGCTGGCAAGCAAGGGAGGAGCTGCCAGTGCATAAAGCAGGCAGGAGATCACATTCGTCTTTCAGAGTAGTATTTCCAGATTAAATATAAGAGGGAAGCTCAGAGAGGTCAGAGGCTGAGATTGACTTTCAGAACGATGCCTTTGACATCCAAAGAGGGAGGACAAGCTTATTAAAAATGCAAGTGTGGATTGCAAATCTGTCACACACCCAAGCCACCACGTGGAGCAGGAGGATGGATGAGGCAGTTATGGAGAACCTGCTGACAACAACAGCCTCTTGAGTGACGGGTCGGTGAATAGTTTGCTGCTATTCAGCATTGTTTTGACAGAAACTAGACGAAGCAGCTGCGTCGGGGGCAAGGAGCGAACGTTCACGTCCGCTTGGAGGTTTGTTTATATTCTTGTGGTGGGGAAATATGACCACGAATGAGAATTAAGCCCTGCATTTGCTTAGGAAAACTAGTGTAGTGAGGCAGAACAGGGAGGGCGGGGGAATCATGGAGGTGGAGGTGAGGGGATGGCAACAGCAATGATGTAGAGGAAGAGCAGGTGATGCCGCTGGGACACACTGGGTGAAGGCTCCACCAGCTTCTGCTATCTCCCTGGCTTTCTACTGCTGTGTCTGCTCTGGAGCACACTGGGTTTCACCTGCTGTACCATTTCTTGGCCACAGTGACTTTAATAGGCGAAACCTGATGGTGTCCAGCACAAGGGCAAATGACAGGCAGGGAGCCACACTATCTGCAGGCGAAGGTCTTGCATGCCGCCCACCATTTCACTCCGCCTCATCTTTCATCCCCTGAGCAGCTGCCTGATAACTGCCTCGCCTCCTTGTTGACAACACCATTAACTTGCTGCAATTTGAACCTTCCCCGTAGAAAGATCCTCGATGGAAAATTCTTCATGTTTGGTGAAAATGAAAACAACAACAGTATTCATTGGACACTGAAGGAGGTTGGCAGAGGCTCTGGAAATGTTGCCAAGATGCCTCATGGTCGTTTAGTTTGGGTTTGAGCTTATAGATGAGTGGGTTATGCTATAAGTGCTTGGTTCTCATCTTGTAAGTGACGCTCCGTCTCTAAAACCATCTCCCTTTTTCAGGAAGTGGAAATTTCAAGCAGTGAAAGCACCCAGGGGGACAGCGGCCAGATATCCTGGAAGATACAGATCAGGATGCAGTGAGGATCTGAGATAAGGGAATTATATTCCATGGGTCTTCATTGCAGCTTACCAAAATTTTTGGTAAGGGAGGCATTTACTGTAGTTGCAAGACATAACATCAAAGTTGCAAGTAGATGTAACATCAAGACATCCAAACAAATGTAGCTTACCACTAAACAGGGCCACCACCTTCTCCTGGCAAAGTTTAATCAGACTTAAGTATCTCAGACTGACGGAGTGTTTCCTTTTTATGAGGGCACTGGAGAACATTTCCATTTTATATATTTCTAACAGGATTGGAAAAGGTTCAGAGAAGGGCAATAGGATGGATACAAAGGATGGGTGGCTTCATGCGGGGCAGCTACAGAACTACACAGGAGAGAAGCCCATCGAGGGTTCCTGAATATGCAGAAACCACCTTCAGCTCAGACTGTCCCCAAGCTGACTGCAGCACGTGGGGATGCACCATCTGCACCTGCCTGTTCCCACTGTGAGTAAGTAAAAATTTCAACTTATACTGCACCAAAGAAATAATATCTGCTTAGAGCCATATGCAGTGTCCAGCAACAAAGTGTTTAAAACAGAGCAGCAACCAGTATTATTTACCATTCCTGTTATTTATCCATCGAAATTAGCACTTTGTACCTGCTGTGCACTAGCACCAATGCTGCACCAGACACAGGCCTCTGCAAATACACTAGCTGATTGCACCAGGCCATCCCAGGGAAAGAAAATCCTCTCTCTAGGTTGTGTCTAGGATCATTAAGAGCATGCCATCATGGTAGCTCGCAGCAAAAAGTTAATTGCAAGAAATATGTGCATATATATCTATGTATAAAGATAGTTGGCGGTGCAGCTTTAACAACATCTAAAAGAATGAGTCATTCCTGGTAAAGCTGCTTATGTGTGAGGGCACATAGAATCATAGAATCATAGAATGCTTTGGGTTGGAAGGGACCTTTAGAGGTCATCTAGTCCAACCCCCCTGCAGTGAGCAGGGACATCATCAACTAGATCAGGTTGCTCAGAGCCCCGTCCAACCTGACCTTGAATGTTTCCAGGGATGGGGCCTCCACTGCCTCTCTGGGCAACCTGTGCCAGTGCTTCACCACCCTCAGTGTAAAAAATTTTTTCCTTATATCTAGCCTAAATCTCCCCTCCTTTAGTTTAAAACCATTACCTCTTGTCCTGTCACAACAGGCCTTACTAAAAAGACTGTCCCCATCTTTCCTACATCTATGCATTTGAAACCAAAAAGCTATTGTGAAATCTTTTTAGGACTCAGCAGCCCGGCCTTGCATGACTTTCTCCATGCACCTCCTGGGATCACGGGGCAGAGTGACCCAGTCCCAGTGCGCTGTGCTGCTCAGCTGGGGAAACCTTTTAGCCTCCTTATTTTCTACGGCTGCTTCACATGTCATTTGCCTTCCACCATCAGTGCTGGTGGGAGTTAAGAGCAATGCAGGACTTATTAGTCAGGAGCTGCTGGGCGGATCTGAGGGGAGACTGTCACTTTTCTGTTTTTTGCAGAATAAATGCATTTTTGTATCTATCAGAAAAGCAGCCGCCTCAGGCAGTAAAGAGAAGCTAGGAGACAGACTACATGGAGTAACATACTCCCTGTCCAGTAAGTGCTGTGAATGTCTTCTCGATGCCAGCTATGGGTCTGGTCCAAGGACCCTTCAGAAAGAGAGGAGGATGCTCATGACCCTGGTGCTTATGCTGAGTAAAGGTTTAGCCTGGCTTGGGTCCTAGATAAATTTTTCCAGCAGAGCAAAGACTCTGGAGGCTGCAGGCACTAAGCCCTGTGTCTCGTCTCGCAGAGAGGGTCATCCAAACCCAAAACCAGGGTCACGCGCCCAGCCCAAATGGATTGGAAAACGAAGGGGGACAAGCAGTACACAAGCGCTCCTCCCTGTTTGGAGTGGGCTGATAAGGAAGGGACGGCGTGGTTAATGACATGCCAAGGGGATGAAATAATGTCTTGAATGAAAGCATGGTGATAGGCAAGAGCCATATTTATGGGTGTGCAGGGCAAGTAACATTTCATACATATTTCAGCACTTTCAAGATAAAAAGGAAAGGTTTTCTTATGGGCCTTCTGGGAGAGATAAGAGGATTTATAATAGCTACATTTCTGGTCCATAATCCTTAGAAATGCATGTATTTGCTTCACGTGCCAACTATGACATAGAGACAAGCTACATGATCAGCTTATTCCATTGTGTAATTTGGGCTGTAATAATTACAGCTGATCTTTCTGTTTCTCCTTGGCCAGCAGAGCGTGCAGCTGTACCACCCTGCGGAGAAGTCATCATATGGCTGAGAGCGGACCGCAGTTCTGGCAGCGGGGTGCACATCTCTCATGCCAGGACTTGGCTGTTTAGCCCTCCCCTCTCCTCTCCTGACCCCCCTCCTCTAGTAAGCCACCTCTGGTTTCCCACCACCACGACTGGTTTAAATTCAGTGGCACCCTTCTCATATGAGAGTTATTTGGGGATCTGTGCAACAGGCACTCATCATCTCCATCCCTCTCCCGCAGCACAGCTGCAACTCATTGCAAATTTGGGCAGAGGTTTGACACAAGGGGAGAGCCCTGGGGAGTAGAGCTCTCTGCCTCCCTATGAGCTGGCCCCACAGAAAGACAGAGGCTGGAAGTGCTCTGCTTAGGGAAGAAGCATCTTCAGCTGCCTCTTATAACCGTGGGTTAAATCCAAACCTGAGGTTGAGGGAGACGTTCTAGCGACAGACCCAGGATCGTGTCTGGACAGAGGGCTTCCTTCGCTTTGGCTATCAACAGTTTATTTGAGCCTGAGACATGAGCTAGATGCTCCCTTCCCTGTGCGTTAGCATGAGTGTATTGTATCGGTGTGCAGCACAGAGCTATAAGAGGCTATAGGGTAAATAGTCCTTCCCTCAGCTTTCCTGCTTCAGACCTGCTGGAACCCGTGCGATGGTACCTGTGCACACAGCAGGACAGCTGCAAGGTTGTGCACTGAAACACGTAGATGAACGTGCTCTGGTTTTTCAGAAGCAAAACAAAATCTTGCCTTAGCACCTCTGGGAAAAGCAGCCTGGCAAAATGTCTTGCCTGACAAGACTGGAGCCTCTGAAACAGCAGCTGGGGGTCAGCTCAGCGGCATTGGCAAAGCCCACCTTGAAGACATCAGCCAAGCAATGCTGAGGAAAATGGGCATCTCATCCTGAGCTGCACACACCGTGCAGGGGCTGATGGGGTCTGTAGGCAGGCAACAGGACTGGGCAACAGAGAAAGGAAAGTGATGCTGCCCCTGTGCACCGTATTTCTAAGATGACCCTTAGAGTCATCCTGTCTTAGGTCTTTCTGCTCCTACCTGTCAAGAAGGATGTGAAAAAGAGGGTTAAAAAAGTGTTCTGGAAACAAGACTTGGGGTATAAAACTTAGCCTGTTCAGTTCAGCCCAATTAAAAGATGTCGAGGAGACTGGTCAGAGAGACAAATGCCTGGGAAAAATATGGCTTGCACAGGGTTTACTGTGTGGGGAGCATTAGAGAGGTTTATTTCCCTTCCCAGGTCATTCCCTTGCTCCATTGGGGTTGCTCCTTCGCCCTGTGGGATGTGGTAACAGCATCCACTCTCCCCACCATGCGATGAGGGCTGTGCCCCTCTCCCCGGATCAGATCTGGGGATGTTTGACTCTCATGGACAAAGACCCAGTAAGATCCAGAGGCTGGCAACTGGGGCTGGATAAATTCAGCCTTGCAGTCACACCTCATGTGTGGCCCTTGGTGGCCCCTGGACATCTCCCTAGGACACAGGACTCCATTTTGTATGCCAGGACATGTGTGTCCAAGGGGGTTCCTGAGATGTAGTCCAGCCCTGGAAGGGACACCCAGGACACACGTGTTGAAAAGGAGCCCAAGGATGTGGTAGGTGGAAGATGATCCATGGAGATGATCCATGAAGCTCAAACTAAGGATCACTAAACCTTCCTAATTCACCTCTCCAAGTCCATGTCAAAGGGAAGCAGACAGATGACATGAGGACTATGGCTTTGTCCGGACTTCCAGCTTCTATCACCACCTCTTTCTGAGGTGCTACCGCTGCTCAGAGACAGGCCACAGCATTTTTCCTTGGCAGAAAATCTGCCTTTGTGTCTCTCTGACACAAACCATGTCTCTTTGGTCCCTGACACAGAGCAAAACTCATCAAGTCTCCAGGGATAAAAGTAGAGCTTGGAGAAAGCTGTGGGATCCTGAAAAAGCCTTTGATAAAGGGATGCACAGGAAGGCTGAGGTTGGGTGTTCACATACGTGCTGTCTGCCATATCTTTTAACTGCCCACCAGGCTAGCAGTAAGCACTTGATCTGACAGATGGTTTTCTTCAGCCTGGACAAGCCACGGGGGACATCACACCCACCCACACTTCCCAGCTTCCGCTCCCAGGATCTCCTGAATCCCAGCAAAGAACCCCATTGCCCTTTCACACAGATGCCTGGAGATTAGTAGCTGCCCTCAAAACGTCTGCATCCTCCTCTGAGAACTGCCACAATTACTCCTTCTGAGAAGAAAAGACTTTCAGGCTTGTCCTGGCCAAAGCCCTGACGCCTGACACAGACACAAGCTCCAAGTGTCCTCTTCATGCACACTCTCCTTGGAGTGGCACGAAGGTGCCACTGTGAAGGTCACTTTGGATCCCATGTTTACAGCATAATCATCACCACACTGAGCTCCAAATAATTTAGAATAGTCTGTGAATTGCTCATGCAAACTTGAATTTGCCCACAAGGACCACATGACAGGTGACAAAAGCAAAACCAGTCTCCCTAATCCAGGACCCAGTAGGTGAGGCACAGCATCAGCCATTTACACTGGTTCCACACCATCTGAGTAGTTCTCCACTGTCCTGGTTTCAGTTGGGACAGAGTTAATTTTCTTCCTAGTAGCTGGCATAGTGCTGTGTTTTGGATTTAGTATGAGAAGAATGCTGATAACACACTGATGTTTTAGTTGTTGCTAAGCAGTGCTTACACTGGTCAAGGACTTTTTCAGCTTCCCATGCTCTGCCAGGTGCACAAGAAGCTGGGAGGGGGCACAGCCAGGACAGCTGACCCAAACTGGCCAAAGGGCTATTCCATACCATATGACGTCATGCTCAGTATAGAAACTGGGGGGAGTTGGTCGGGGGGCAGCGATGGCTGCTCAGGGACTGGCTGGGCATCAGTCAGCGGGTGGGGAGCAATTGCATTGTGCATCACTTGTTTTGTATATTCTTATACAAGAATATACAAATTATTATTATTATTTTCTCTTCCTCTGCTGTCCTATTAAACTGCCTTTATCTCAACCCATGGGTTTTACTTTTTTTTATACCCGATTCTCTCCCCCATCCCACCAGGGGGGGGCGGGTGAGCGAGCGGCTGTGTGGTGCTTAGTTGCCAACTGGGGTTAAACCACAACATCCACAAAGAATGGGAGGAAGGATGAAGAGATGGGTAGGAAACCTACCTAACGATCTGTCTGTTTGTTTGGATTTTCTGCATCATTCAGGTGAAGTCTGGAGAACACTACAGTAAAGAGCTCAGTAGTGTCTCTGGAGCCGGGTTTCATGGCAGCCAACTGAACTGCGGGAACCACTGGATCACCGAAATGCAGATGCCCCGTTGGAGTTCACTGTTAGTTGGTGTCACTGTAGCTGAGCTTCAGGCCCTTAAAGGCCAGCACCAAAAAGGGTTTAACCTACCAATTTAATAGGAAATGCCTATAAATCTGTGGGAATGTGCTGCTCAGGGTGCCATAGACTAACAAAAGTTGTAGGAACAGTCTCATTCTGGATGTCAGATGTAATCTCCTACCTTCAAAATTGTGGAGAGTTGAGTACCTCTAATCCATCCAGACTGGCACTGTCTGTATGGTTGACCTTGATAAACTCACATGTAAGAACTTCATTTGATCAGGGATACAACTGGCTTTAGTGGGATCCCCAAAAATGTTTATTTCTACACATATAAAACTTGATATAAACTAAAAAAAAATCCTATCTTATTCCTTCAACAAAAAAGTATTGAAAATTTTTAGGAAATACTCGCCACTTTGACCTCATATCAGGAAAACTAATGAGACTTGACAAGTGAGTTTGACAAAACTCTAACACATGCAGAAATCAGGGGGGCAAATATATGTCAAGAAGAGGAGAGACACCATGACTGTTGCTTTGCTTATTAGCTTATAAGAAGTTAACAGCATCAGTGCACTTATATGTTAGCCACTGTTGCAGCATTTTGTACCTTTTCATAGTTAACTGAGGACCAGGCTGAAGACTAACCGAAAAATGAAGCTCATATAACTAACAATGGTCTCCACAATGCAGAGGAAGGCTTCTAAATGAACCTGACTTTAGAAGTGCTGAGCCATTGATTTTGTCTCCCGGCCACGTCAGCTGGCTCCTTACCTTCTTTTGCAAAGTGCTCAAGGACTGCACACAGACTTGTCATGATACTCGCCAAAGACCACAATACCACCAGCCGTCTCAATCAAGAATGGGTACTGGTTTACCTGGTCACCCACCTCCTCCTCTCGGAGGTCTCCAGTCCATTTTGGAGTAGTAGAAATCCCACGGTATTGCTTGACCTTGCCTCTTCTGCAGAAGCAGTTGGTGCCAGCAGTGACACCTCCTTACACCTCTGTTTTTAAGGGACACTTTGTCCCACCATCTGGGACCCAGGTGGCCATCTTGATCCTTACATTCAGCTGCCGACCATGCAGTCCCACGGTGGGACAAATTGCTCTGAAGGCACTACGCATGCGGCCTGCCACCAACACTGACTCCCATGTGTTGTCCTCTCCAAAGGCACCAGCCTCACCTCAAGGTCAGAAGACAGCTACTGGGCCACACGGCCATCCCCCCCTCACCCAGGCCAGAGGTCCTTGAGAAGCAGAGATTCCCCTCATCTTTCATTTAGGGTGCGGGTCTGAAGCAGGCACATTTTTCTTTAAACAATGCAAGTCACACAGCTCAAAAGCATGTGGGAGCCAGAGGCTGTTCTTGGCTCGGGGTTTTCAGCTCTAGAAGAAGCTTCCAGATGTGTTACGGGTTGCATGTATGCTGCCCATTGCTGGGGGATCTGAGCTCTTTCTGCCTAAAACCGATAGCAAGTCACTGGGGAATTTCCTGGACTCTTGTTTGCTTCTCTCTCCTTTTTTTAATATACAAATATGTATATAGAAATAAATAGTATTTGTCAAAATTATATTTGGAGAAAGTTTTTTGATTTTGAGAGGATTCACTCCTCACCTCATTTATTTTTTAGTTATGAGGTTAGCGGCAATGCCAGCACTGCAAAGTGTCATCTTTATGGTAGAAAGGCTTTTTACAAAGAAGGGAGGCATTTTACGGGGGTTTAAAGCCGGTCAAACTGGTCTCGCCTGATCTCTTCCTGTAGTTTGCTCCCTCTTGCTGGTTCTCCTCAAGCAAGAATGCTTTGTCACAAGCTCTCTCCAGCCTTGCCCTGGGCTTCGCGATCAAATACAGAAGCCCATATAAACAGCTTTTGTACTTTCTGCCTGGAAAACCTCTTTGTCTCCTTACAGAAACATTTTCTCACAATTTCTTTGGGCAGAAACCACTTTCCAGTTCAAATAAAAGCCTCACTTTGGCTGTCTCTAAGCCTCTTGATTGTATTAAAATGCACTGGATGCATCAACAGATTTTAATTCCACCTCAAGATAAAAAAGGCCTCTCAAACACTTAACTCTAATGTCTCAGCTTGGGATCATATTCCAGTCTCCATCCTTTTTGTCAAAAACAGAAAGTCACCCCTGGTCTTCCACCCTCTAGGTCTCAAAGGTGGCCCTGAGAGTAGGCAGGGTCTGCAATTTTTGTGTATTTCTAAACCGAGAAAGAGTTTGCAGATACAAACTGAAGGAAGGGGAGGAAGGAAGATGTCTGGTCTTACAATAAATACAGAAAAAAAAAGAAAAACCTTGCTGGCATTTTATAGGTTTCTTGTAGGATGCAGGATATTTGTGGAAGATTTTGAAAGCTCTTGCTTTTGGACCAGTTTGGGACAAAATCAAATATTGCTTCTTTTTATTTCCCAGGAAGAAATACCCACCAGAAGGATGGTGACTTTCAGACAGCTTATCTACAACCAACTCACTGCTACAACACAGTGCATTCCCTGGCTCAACTTGTTGATTTCTATGTTTTTTACTGTCCTGGTTTCTGCCTTTCCTGCAATATTTCCTTCTGCGCTTGCAAAAAGACACACACAAACTCCTGGCTATGGGCTGATCTTGCTCCCCAAAGACAAAATTTACTGGCAATTGCCTGGAATACCCATGTTTTTAATAACGACAGAGTGGCCAAAGCTGTGAAGAGAGTAGAAGGAGCTGAGAGGTTAAAGCTGTGTGTCATTAATTTGGGAAGTTAAGGAGACAGGAGGCTACAATGGAAAGTGTTGCTTAATATTTGTTTGAAAGAGAAATCCCTTTATATCCCTTTTCTAAGACATTTATAGCACTGTGATGAATTATCCCCAAATCAGAAAGGGAGGATAAAGCTCACAAAAATCAATAGTGAGCCAGTCCAGTGCCAAAGAGGAGACGGTAACCCACTGTGCCACATGCGGCAAACAGCTCAAGCAAAATGAGGTCATGAGATATGGCCAGATATGTGTCACGGAGGAGCCTTGTAAAAGCTTTCTCTGCATAAAGGAGTGGGGCAGAGGCAGAGCAGAGGAGATCCATCCAAAACCTGGCAGCAAAATGTCCATGCAGCAGTTACGCCAGGGTTTCTGGGCAGAGGGAAGGGGAAATTTAAGATGGGAGCTGGACACAGGCAGGGGGATGAGCTAGGTCTCCCTACCTGCGCATAGCAGACACACGTATACTTTTCTATATAGAGGACACAAAAATAGATCATGTTTATCACAATAACAGTATTTGCACAATTTTTTTCACAAAGATTAAGTCATGCAGGCTTCCCTCCACATCCCCAGGCACTTATTCCCACTTCACATTAAATAAGCCTACAGATAGCCATTATAAGTTGATTTGTCTTCTTAGAAAGATGTTTTCTATCCCCAAATAGTTACACTTCTCTGCTTGAGAGAAGATAAATTAATCTTTTTAGGAAGCACACTGGGTGTCATTGGGAAGCATTTGAACATAAATTGCCAATTCAAATACATCTTTTCCCATCTGCGCTAAAGGAGCACCCTAGGGTTGATTGACCCTTGTCCTTCTGCTGAATAGACCTTGGTGAGGCTTGGTGAGGCTCCACAGCCTACATCAGCCACTCACCCAAATTAGGGTAGAAAAGGTGTCACAGACCAAGGGGAGCGATCCTCAGCAAGACATTTTAGAAGCAATAAACTTTTCAGTGATAACAGCCTGATCTGGTTTAACCACAGCTTGACCACGAGGTAGCAAAGCTGGAGCAGCTGCTTGCCACGTGTGCATTCGTGGAGCTCTGTCCCAGGAAGGAGACCACTAGAGAAGGTTGTGCTCTCTGTTTCTCTAAGGCTAAACTACTGCACAAGCTGAGCTTCCCACCTACAGCTGTGTGAAGATCTTTAGTCTCTGAAGAACGATAAGGTTCATCACAAATGGGCTGGCTACCTGCTAGGGTTTCTTTGACTCTCAGAATGCAAAAGTTAAAATATTGGGTTTTCTCTTTAAGTATATGTGTCTCATGCAATATTTGCATTGCATTTTTCTTTATTTTCACTGAAATTTGCTTGAAGTCTTATCCTTGGGATGTTTAGTTTCTTGGGACAGTTTCCTTCAACTTCCATTGCACCCCACATCACTTCTGGTGATCCTGCCAGTGCGTGGCTATATTTGAGAGACTGGATATTTAATGAGCACAGCCTAGAACATAATTTCCTTGAATAAATATATTCCCCCATCTCCTCACCCTTGCTGCGTGTTAGTGGCCTCAGCTTTGGTGCTCAGGGAAGATGCTGCTGGATGCTATTACCCAGCTCTGCTTGGCACGGCCATCCCACCACCTGAGACCACCCTTCACTGCCTCCCCGTGTTTATATCCTTCATATATATGCAGTTGAGGTAATCTCAACTGGAAGGGCCAAGGCACAAGAAATTGTTGGCATCCCACACGTGCCAAGATTTATATCACCTGTGGAACTGGATTTGCTGGATGTACTTGGACACTGACCACATCAGGAGAGCTCACAGACTTCAGGGGTGAAGCAGCTTACAAAAAGCCTTTAACTGAGCACCAACATAAAATGAAATTCAGCCTCATTCACAGCAAACGATCATGCAAGCCTAAGGAGGACAGGTTGTTGTCGTACCTGCTACAGTTAAAGGACACCGCTATGTCCCATAGCTAGCAAAGACAGGCAAGCGAGTTTGCCTAAAGCAAGCAACAGAGTTGAAAGCAAAGGGAGAAGAGGAAGAGGGAAAGAAAGGAAACCCTCATCAAATCCCCTTTTATGTATTGCACTTCATCCAGCAATACTGCCAGATGACTGACATGAGGCCAAGTTGTACAATCCTGCAAAGGCCTTTCCAATAAAAATTGAGAAAGCAGAAGCTGCTAGTTTCTGTGGTTAAAGCCAGCTGCCAAACACCCAGGACTGGAAAAGGTCCTACATCAGGGCTGTACCTGCCTAATCTCAGGCCTCTGACATCCCAGCACAGATTGCAGGTGATTCTCCAAACTGGCAGGAGCAACCTACAGCGAGGAGCCCTCGGGGATCCTCCCTCTTGCCTGGGAGTGGGTTGGGTTCTGAGGCCACCCCGTGCCCCTGTGGACACCCCCAAACCCACTCACGCCTCCGGTTCCTCTCCCTTCTCTAAAAACCCCCTTTGCCCACGCTGCTGCCCCGGGGCTTTCGCAGGTGTCAGAGTCCCTGTATCATTTAGCTGCAGACTAGAGATCCCACCACGTTAGCTGCTCTGGAGAAGTGGAGGAACAGGAAAGATGCGGAAACAGAGGGATGCAGGCTCTGTCAACGCCATGATGCTCCTGTGCTTGATGCAGGAAGCACCGGGGATGTGCGGCACAGCTGCCAGGCAGGGACAACACCACAATCCACTGACCGACCACCAACGGGCAGCAAACTGCCTTCATCCCAGTTGCACAAGAGGATTGACTGGGTTAGCAGAGCTGGTAGGGACAGGGGAAGGGGGGGTGGCAATGCTGCAGTTCTCTCTCTTGTTTCTTAACTGGAGTTTATTTTAAAAGCAAGCAAATGTTTGCTCGTACATTTTCCCTTCTCCTTCCGGCCCTTCATGTTGCTATTAAAAGGGAGAAAATGCACGGGGGGAGCAATGTTTCACTTCTCAGTTTGATGGAGAACTTGGAGGCTTCAGAGAATTACAGGTGAGTGTGGGGGAAAGTTTCAAAAAATGTGGGTTTTTGTTAGAAAAGTCAAACCAGTTGTTTTCCCATTTCCAGGAACTAAGATCTTAGAGGACCTCCTGACCTGCAGGTTGTCCACAGACAAGTGGAACAGGCTGCCCAGAGAGGTGGTGGAGTCACCATCCCTGGTGTAGACGTGGCACTTCGGGACACGGTATAGTAGGCATGGTGGTGTTGGGTTGACGGCTGGACTAGATGATCTTAGAGGTCTTTTCCAACCTTAATGATTCTATGATTCTATTCTAAGTGTCCATCCCAAGGCCAGGTGTGTGTGGGTGGCTGATGCAGCACAGGTACTGTGCTTGTTGCCTTTGCTAGAGAAATCCTGCAGATAATCAGATTATAAAAGCAAAGCTTGAAGTCTGCAGCACTGTGCTTCCCCTTAACTGCCTCATGATGGCTTTTAAGGTGCTGGGGAATGTTTATAAATTCCCAGTAAGTCCTTTTCCAGAAGGTAGGAGCTAAACCCGCTCGCAGCTGTTCCCATGCTCCCGCGCAGCAGGGGAACAGCTGAGGGATTTTTTTCTTCTCATTTTTCCCTTTGTAACACTCAGCTGATCTCCCTTGGGCTACAGCCATGGAAGGAAATAATGCCGCTCTGGGATGGCAGAGGATGCTATGTGCACGTGTCCTGTGAGCAGAGACACGAAGGGGCAGGGGGGCTCAGTGCCTTTGGTCCACGCACGCCCTCATCCAGCCTTGCGTGCCCCTTTGCCTGGGAAGCCCCCGTGCCAGGATGGGCCAGCCTGGATGTGGGATGAGCATCCCGCTGAGCGCACTGTCCCCTCATGCCCCATCACCCTCTGTCCCGCAGGGTGGGAATGATGCTGACAGCATCGCCTGGGACTTGCGAGGGATCACTGCAGCTCCCAAGGGACATCAGAGCAGCCCAAAGGCTCATCCAAATCAATCTTAACCACACACTTGGATGTGAGGGTGGGTGCATTGCCTGGCAGGCTGCGAAGAGAGGGAGAAGCCCGTCCTGTGAATGTATGAGCACTACAGAGCAACATAAGGGAAAAGGTAGATGCCACAGCCAGCTTCATTGGAGAATGCTTCCAGCCTGAATCTTCATTATTTTCTGGACTTTTCACCAAGACACGTGGCACACTAGAGGCCTCAAGTGACACAGCAATCCAGATGTCACTTGGGTCAACCAGCATTGCAGTGATATCAGCAGAATGGCCTCTATGGACCATATGTCACAGGACGTGAACTTTTTGAGATCCCTTGCTTTGCATTACGTGTGTGTAGATACCACTAGCGTTCGCCAAGCAGGTCTTCCTGTTTAGAAATGCATTCTCCAGCACCTTCAGTGACTTCTGGGCTTTCCCGAGTAAACTTGGATGGAGCAGAAAGTGGAGAGTGGACATCCCTGCCCAGCCCTGCCATGTGGGTTACAACTCCTGGTCCTGCTTCACGTTTCCCATGTGATATTCAAACGTACCACGTGTACAAGCCCACCAGCCCCCCTCAAGGCTGTTGCCTCCTTTCCCTTTTTCCAGGTTTCCCAATGGCTTTGCTCAGGCAGTCACACAACACCCCTCCTGCGTTAGCATCTGGGGTCGTGGCTGTAAAACTCAAAGCAAAAACATCTTTGCCTCCTGCTCCTCACACCTTTACAGCACGCCATCTCCCTCATCTCCAATGCAAACCTTCCCCATTGGGGTCCCCTAGCAGACACCTCCTCTTTGGCCCTGGGGACACGCTGGGTCTCTTTTACGTGTTCCTCACTGGGTTTCCTGACCCCCATACCCTAGTTTCAGGTGTACCCCTTCACCACTGCAGACTCCCAGAGAGCTTCTGCCATCCATCTGTCCCAGCCCCCTGCATCCAGTGCTATTCTATTCTTAGAAAAATTTAAAAAAAAAACAGAGCAAGAGACACAGCCACCAGAATCAACCTTAAAAAGTCTCCAGTTACTTTTGTCTCAGAGTCCAGTGATTCAGATTCTTCTACATCTCGCAAAACTATCTGTGAGCTAAAAATATGTGACCTCTACAAGGGGAAATACATAAATCTGTCTGGCCTCCACAAGTCACCAAACCTTCAGGGTAAAGAGCGTTCTGCAGTCTCTGGTTAATTTTTCAACTTCACTTCTGCAATCAGAAATGTCTAATAGTGCTGAAAAACTGGAATTGAACTGCACTTTGGAAAAAGTGCAGCATGCCATAAACTAGACTCAGATTAATGTACAATCTGGTCTGCTCAAAAGTGCAAATTAGTCAGGCAATGTTAAAACTTTCAGATAAATGTCTCAGAAAGGCAAGTATCTTTCTTTCATGACTGGTACTTGGCTATTAATAAACTAATCAGTGTAATAACTATGGTTCTTGGCTATTAATTAGTCACTGAGACAGGGGTCACTCTACTCTTGTCCCAAAAGTGACGTGCTTTAAATCTGTTCTAATCTTATGGATGAAGATTTCTCCAATCTGCACTGTTCTTGTTGCAAAAGTTTGGCTGCTACCAAATCAAAACTGCTTTAGTAAGTGTCCCTATTTCCCTACAGAGCACTCTCCACTGTGTGCTCTGGCTGCTGACCGAGCGCAGAAGATACACTGAGGCCCAAGGGTACCCAAGCCTGCAGAGCCTGACAAGCCCAGCTCAGCCTGGTCATGGAAAGTGCCGTGAGATGTCAGCCCTGCAGAAAACGATTATTTCCCACAAGCTGGAAGGAACAGGCTGGTGATCTTGTGTAGCCAGAGGTGGGCTGGAAAGAGACCTGCCAGACCAAGTCCCTGCACATGGCAGTGGCACATGGGTATGTCAGGCTGGAAAGACCCTCTTGAATCGTGAAGCAATCAACCCCAAACCCCCCCTGCAACCCTACACTAAGGGATGGGCCAGCCAGCAGCGAAACAGCTGCAGTCTCTATGCTCTTATTTCTGCTGGAGCTTGGTAGAGCTTTTGGGGGGAGGAGGAATGAGATCTTTATCAGCAAAGTAGCTTTAACAATTCTAACAAAAAATGTGTTGTCTAGCAGAAAAGTCCTATGGGAAGAGTACAGTAGAACCTTTGAACAGGATAGGGGAAAACCAATGGGGAGTCCGATCTGAACGAGTTTTGGGTTGGATTCAGAATAATAATAAAAAGTGCATGGAAGGGGCCTGAACCTGCTCGCTAGGAACTCGGACTGCCATAATTTTACTGCGGAAAAGTGGAGTCTTCTAAGCAGTGTTCAACATAAAAGCACTGAAATCGGCTGCTGTGGTGTGTCTTACTGTTTAGACTAGCGCTCATCCTCTCCCCGCGAGCAACCAGAGCTGCACAGTAAATGTGGTCAGGCCACTCAGCAGGAGAGCCACGGACAGCCAAGATCAATGCCAGCACCTGCAATGCAGCACAGCATGAGACCAGGACAACATCTGGGTCCTACATGGTCTTGTGATCCACAAAACAGTGATCCTTACAGTCTGGGGGAAGAGGGAGAGCTCCAGGGAGGGATGGCTTAAATGCGGGATGGACGCGCTCTTTCCCCCTAAATCAGCACCAGCACTGAAAGCTACACAGTGAGCTTCAGAGGAGCAAACCGGGTCGGGGCAAAGCTTTTCTCCGCTGCAGTCAGAGTGTCAGCATTACAACTTCTAACAGTTCCCCATCCCTGGTACGTGCACCAGTCTTTATGCCGGCACAAGGACGGCAATGTGGGGGCAGGAAGGGGGAGAGGGTGGATTGCCCTTTTTGGTGTCATGCTGGTCTGTAACAATAAATTCGATCTTGAATTCATGCTGTGGGAGCCTTAGTTGCCGATGGTTTCTCGGCCTCAACCACTCTGCCTGTTCCCTTGCGTTGTAGCCCTGCCCCTAGAGCTCTGGCCAGCGCAGGATTAGAGCTGTCGTATTTCTAGCTGGGATTTGCCAAGTGGAAAACTTCCCGTGATGGTTTGAGAACCACCTGATGGCACATGTAGAGTGCAAGGAGGATGGGCAGCTGCAGCAGTGGTGGTTTGGACTCCCTGGACACCCAGCACACAGGTCAGAGAGGCTGCACTTCTCTGCTGGCATTAGACAGGAAAATGAGGCAGAGAGACTTGAAAAACTCTTTCATCTTTAATCATCAGCGGTGTTGGTAGAAATATGATCTAAAAATGTTCTGCTTTCACAAGATGCAAACAACATGCACAGCCCTGTGATGTCTCAGTGCAGGGGTTTGTCACGTCCCCCCTTTATGGGCACGTTCCTTCTCAGTGATTTATTCCCAATGTTGCTCCAACCCCCTTCTGTGCAGGTGGCACGAGGGGCTCTGAGCTATACGTCAGCCGCAGAGCTGGAAGCCGAGTACAGCATGCATCACAGTGTGAAGCATGCAAAAATGCAGACCACGGAAGTGATATCTGGAGAAAGACATCCCCACGCTGAGGTTATATGAAAGCCTGTGAGCCAGGAACAGCCCATATAATGTGCATGTTGGGGGAAGACGCAGCTGCAAGTGGGAACAGAATTGGTAACGTTGCATGACTCATTAAATGCATGTTACACTGGGTAGTAGCAATGGGGAGAGGGTTACCCCCTATTTATTGCCCAAGGAAACCAATCTTTGCTACCCACGTGCAGGAATACAGGGAGTTCATGAGAAGAACAGGTCTGGGGACTCCCTGTGTCCCTTCCTGCAAATACATCACTACCTGTCCATGGGAGAGAGACACCACCATCACCTCTCACATGGGCTATCATGTGCATTTAGAACTTTATAGCAGCATGAGTGCAAAGGGTTAGGATTTCATAAACCAGCTCCTGACCATGACAAGCCTTGGCAATGTAGATCTGGTGATGTGGTTCCACACTCGGGTGCTGGCCAGGCTGCTGGGTTTGGGTCCCATCACACTCAACCCATGTTCTCCATTGTTGTGGTTTAACCCGAGCTGGCAAGTAAGCACCACCCAGCCGCTCGCTCACTCCATCCCGGTGGGATGTGGGAGAGAATCGGAAGAGTAAAAGTGAGAAAACTCGTGGGTTGAGATAAAGACAGCTTAATAGGTAAAGCAAAAGCCACACACACAAGCAAAGCAAAGCAAGGAATTCATTCACCACTTCCCGTCAGCAGGCAGGTGTTCAGCCATCTCCAGGAAAGCAGGGCTCCATCACGCATAATGGTTACTTGGGAAGACAAACGCTGTAACTCCAAACATCCTCCCTTCCTTCTTCTTCCCCCAGCTTTATATGCTGAGCATGACATCATATGGTGTGGGATATCCCTCAGGTCAGTTGGGGTCAGCTGTCCCAGCCGTGTCCCCTCCCAACTTCTTGTGTACCCCCAGCCTGCTCGCTGGTGGGGTGGGGTGAGAGGCAGAAAAGGCCTTGACTCTGTGTAAGCACTGCTCAGCAGTTATTAAAACATCCCTGTGTTATCAACACTGTTTCCAGCACAAATCCAAAACATAGTCCGTACTAGCTACTATGAAAAAAATTAACTCTACCCCAGCCAAAACCAGCACATCCATGTTGGTTGCTGCCAACACCAGCCTTTCTCTTGACCTCAGCCAAGAGATTTTCTGGGCTCTGCTTATAAAACCCTCTGAGGGAAGCAGGACCTCACTGTCCTGGACCAGGACCAACACTGGTATGTCCCTTCAGCTACACCCATGGTTCACAATCAGTTTAACCCACTAAGAGCACACTGTCACCCAAAGGTGTTGTCGTGCCTACTCCCTGCCCTGGCCTGTTGTTCCTGCTTGCTCGCTTGTGTCAGCACAACTTGTCGTGCAGCTACCAGCAAGTTGGATCAGTTTGGTGGGTCATTTTTCAGCCAGATTAAGAGGCTGACCTGCCTCACTATGTGGTTTCACAACTGCTAGCCTGACACAGTGGTGGTGGCAGGAATGCATGGCTGGGGATGGGATGGGGTTGGGATGGAGGGGATGGGGAAGCAGGACTGCCTCTTTTGGCAGCCAGGCAGAGCTGGATTGGAGTGAGCTACTCATGAAAACCCGCTTTTAATTTTCCCTTTGGTAAATATGAATAATTCTCTTTTAATGGGGAAGTTGTGAGGCTCCATTGTGTTTCGGAGGAACTCTAACCACAGCATCTTTCTGCAGATCATAACCGAGTTAAGTGTGTTGAGCAAATAATATTTCAGCTGCTAACAGTTGAGTCAACAGCAGGGTGATCACAATTTAATCTTCTGTTTCACAGGGGGAGACCACGCTGCTATTTTACAAAGCCTTTTTCATCACAATAGGATTCCCTGAATCAAAGGCTCACAGGTGTGATTTTTGGCTGGGAACAGAGAGTTGCATTCCTATCAAACTGCTTTCCAAGCACACATAGCCTTCAACTCCTCACAGTCCAAGAGAATTGCTTTCCAGAAAAGGAAGGTGTTGCCTTCCCATGAGTTCAAAGGCCCATCAGGAATGCGGTGGTTAGGATGCTGCTAACAAAGCATCCTTCATTACCAAGGAACAATTCCTAGTAGCTAACCAAGCAAAAATGCCTACAGGAGGCTAAAACCAGCAGAATTTGGAGAAGGAAGAAAAGCAAATTCAGCCATCAGCAGTGAGAAGAAGGCTGCCTCTCCTTTTCTTTTTTTGCAATAGCTGAATCAAAAAAACACGCTTCTTAGCTCTAAGCAATGCCCCTTTCAAAACTGATGGAGTAAAACGGACATCTCTTTCAAAGACAAGATGAAATGCTGCTGAATTTTCTTGTTGATCTTTGTAGGGGTATTACTATATAATAGTCAATGGCTATGCTCCTTGAGAGGTTAGATTAGATGTGCATAAAGATTCCTTCTGCCCTTTCTGGCTATTCATTTTGTCATATGGATTTCTTTCAGAGTGCCTTCTTTTTATTACATCAAAATTCTGAAGAGAGGCGGTGATTTCTAATTCTCTAGAGCGCTTTACATGGCCATACCAGCAGAAACAAGCAATTTTATTCTGCAGGGATGCTGGAGTGCTGTTAAATGAGAGGGTCCCAATGTGCAAGATGTAAAGACAGCAGTTCCCTGCCCAGGAAGGTGAAGTGGCCAAACGTTTAACAGTCAGCTACGGTCCGATTTCAAATATCTCATGAAAGATCAAAGGGGTTTGCTGCAAATTCATTTCTTGGCTGCTTTAATATTGACAGACTTGCTTGCAGAATTTATGCAAGCAGTGGATTGAAGCCAACAGATCATCTAAGCCTGCAGACTGCCTGCTGGGTCATATCCTGGATTAAGGCAGAAAAGTGGAAATGAGAGGACGGAGCAGTCCTCCCATGCAGGTGGGATTCATCTGTATCTCACCAGTGATGCAGTGTTGCTCTATAGGGAAGTCATTTGCCCCAACTGTTTTAGGACACCTTCTGATCCTTAGGATATGCTGGGGATACCCTTAGGAGACTTAAGGTTAGAGAGCAGGAGACTGAGTGGGGCACGGAGCCTGTATCTCGTCACTTACTGCTGCCCACGGTGAACATCAGTGCTTGCACAGGGTGGAGCAGAGCCCTGTTGCAACACCGGCGCTGGCTGTTGGGGTGATTGCAGTGAGACTGCTCCCTGCCTCACCCAAACATGCTCCAAAGGTCCTTGGTCCCAGGCTGTGCCAGGAAATCCGAGATATGGGGAGCAGAGTGGACAAATGGAGAGGGCAGAAGTTCAGATAGCAGCAAGGTTGAGCCATGTGTCAACCTACAGGCCAAAGCTGGGAGGAGAAACTGGTCCTCCCCCTGCAGCAGAGGGCTCTGGAAGGGAGGTAATCTCTGCTGGAGAGATGGGGAGGTGAGGAGCCGCTACACAAATCTGAAGCATGTGCTGTTTGCATATCACAGAATCATAGAATCATAGAATAGTTTGGGTTGGAAGGGACCTTTAAAGGTTATCTAGTCAACCCCCCCTGCAGTGAGTGAAGTTGCTTCAACTAGATGAAGTTGTTCAGAGCCCCGTCCAACGTGACCTTGAATGTTTCCAGGGATGGGCCATCTACCACCTCTCTGGGCAACCTGTTCCACTGTTTCACCACCCTCATCATAAAAGATTTCTTCCTTATTTCTAGTCTAAATCTACCCTCTTTTAGTTTAAAACCATTACCCCTTGTCCTGTCACTATAGGCCTGCTAAAAAGTCTATCCTGATCTTTCCTATAGGCCCCCTTTAAGTACTGAAAGGCTGCACTAAGGTCTTCCCACAGCCTTCTCTTCTCCAGGATGAACAACCCCAACTCTCTCAGCCTTTCCTCATAGGAGAAGTGTTTCATCCCTCTGACCATTTCCATGGCCCTCCTCTGGACCAGCTCCAACAGGTCCATGTCTTTCCAGTGCTGAGGACTCCAGGGCTGGATGCAGTACTCCAGGTGGGGTCTCACCAGAGTGGAGTAGAGAGGCAGAATCACCTCCCTTGACCTGCTGGCCACACTGCTTGTGATGCAGCTCAGGATGTGGTTGGCCTTCTGAGCTGTGAGTGCACATTGCCAGCTTATGTCCAGCTTTTCTTCCACCAGCACCCCCAAGTCCTTTTCCACAGGGCTGCTCTCAATCCCTTCATCCCTCAGCCTGTATTGATACTGGGGGTTGCCCCGACCCAGGTGCAGGACCTTGCACTTGGCCTTGTTAAACCTCATGAGGTTCACACAGGCCCACTTATCAAGGTTGTCCAGGTCCCTTTGGATGACATCCTGTACCTCAGGTGTGTCAACTGCACCACTCAGCTTGGTGTCATCTGCAAACTTGCTGAGGGTGCTCTCAATCTCGCTGTCTATGTCATTGATGAAAATATTAAACAGCACTGGTCCCAGTATGGACCCCTGAGGGACACCACTTGTCACCGGTCTCCATCTGGACATTGAGCTGTTGACCACTACCCTCTGGATGCGACCATCCAACCAATTCCTCATCCACCAAACAATCCACCCATCAAATCCGTATCTGTCCAACTTAGAGAGAAGGATGTTGTGGGGGACCATGTCAAAGGCTTTACATCTGTAGCTCTTCCTTTGTCCACCGATGTAGTCACTCCGTCATAGAAGGCCACTAGGTTGGTCAAGCAGGACTTGCCCTTGGTGAAGCCATGCTGGCTGTCTCAAATCACCTCCCTGTCCTCCATGTGCTTTAGCATTGCTTCCAGGAGGATCTGTTCCATGATCTTCCCAGGCACAGAGGTGAGGCTCACAGGTTGGTAATTCCCAGGGTCCTTTTTTCTTCCCTTTTTAAAAATGGGTGCATATTTCCCTTTTTCCAGTCACCAGGGACTTCACCTGACTGCCATGACTTTTCAAATATCACAGAGAGTGGCTTGGCAACTACATCAGCCAACTCCCTCAGGACTCTGGGATGCATCTCATCAGGTCCCATACACTTATGTATATTCAGGTTCTTCAGGTGGTCACGAACCTGATTTTCTCTTACAGTGGGAGGAGCTTTGCTCCCCCAGTCCCTGCCTTGTGATCCATCCACTCAAGAGGTGTGGGAAGAGAGTTTGCCAGTGAAGACTGAGGCAAAGAAGTTATTGAGTACCTCAGCCTTCTCCTCGTCCGTTGTTACCAGTTTGCCAGTCATGTTCATCAGGGGAGGTACGCCTTCTTTAACCTTCCTTTTCTGGCTGACAAACCTGTAGAAGCCCTTCTTATTATTCTTTTCATCCCTTGCCAAGTTCAGCTCCATCCACGCCTTGGCCTTCCTGACCCCATCCCTACACAACCGGGCAGTGTCCCTGTACTCTTCCCAAGATACCTGTCCCTGCTTCCACTGCTTGTGCATTTCCCTCTTGCCCTTTAGTTTGACAGGCAGGTCTCGACTCAGCCATGCTGGTCTCTTGCCTTCCTTGCCTGATTTTTTACACCTGGGGATCGAGAGCTCTTGCACTCTGTCGAAAGCATCCTTAAAGATCTGCCAGCTGTGTTCTGCTCCCTTGTCCCTGAGGACCGTTTCCCAGGGGTCCTATTGACTAATTCCTTGAACAGCTGGAAGTTTGCTTTCCTAAAATTCAGGGTCCTGATTTTACTCTTTGCCTCACCTATCTCCCTCAGGACTGCGAACTCCACCCGTGCATGATCACTGCGGCCCAGGCTGCCTCCAATCTTGACGTCACCAATTAGGTCACTTGCATTGGTGACCAACAGGTCCGGTATCGCACCCCCTCGGGTAGGGGTGTCTATTACCTGGCTTAAGAAGTTATCCTCNGGCTTAATAAGTTATCCTCAATGCTTTCCAGGAGTCTCCTGGATTGCCTACAGCTCACCGTGCTACTTTCCCCGCAGATGTCGGGGTGGTTGAAGTCCCCCAGCAGGATGAGAGCCTGCGAGTACGATGCGAGCCTGCGAGTATGATGCCTCCTGCAGCTGGAGTAAGAAGGCTTCGTCAA
>VYZW01046731.1:3577-14457 GCA_013401315.1 Balaeniceps rex
ATATGATATCAAGGGGAAATACATGTTTGATCATTTTTTCCAAATGGATAATTAATTTTAATTGCAAATAACTTTTAACTACATAACAATATTTGGGCTTTCTTCCTTTGTAACATCTTTGGAATTAAATGGTCTGTGTAAGAAAAGGACGGGAGCTGCTGACTTCTTTTGAATAGCGTCATTCACAAAGTTACTTAAATGGAAAAAGTGGGAGACTGAGTTTCTTATTTCTGAATGGGTAAGATTCACGCAATACTTGTTGACTGGGTAATATCAGAGCAAAGACTTAAAGAATTTACCTTGTCAAGTCAGTTTGTATAAATAATAGTCAAATAAAACTGGAGAGCAACATGGTGGTTTTATTCAAAAACTGCAGTTACTCTTTTTGGGTATCATGAGTATTTAAAATTATTATTCATAATAAAGGGTTAATTTGTGGACATTGTGGAAATTTGAATGGTGCTTAACAGTGTATAATCACGAAGATTTTTCAAGTGACTCTTAATAGATGGATTGAGAGAAACAGAAGAATAGAGAGAAGGAAGGTAAAAGTAACTGGTGATCAAGTCTCATTTTTCTGAAGTAGAAAGAGCTTTTTTAGTTTAATATAATTCTTCTAGGGATTGCAGTGCTGTAAAAGCAGCTGCTTTTGTGAGAAATCACAGCTCTGCCAAAAAGTATAGCAATAATGCGTAGGTATCAGCTGGCCTATAGAAAAGGCCCCTTACGTGTCCAGGGCTTCCATTTGGAGTCAGGTCATGAACATCGGTTTAAATCGTTTTGTAAGTATTTGAACCTTTGTTCTTCACATTTTTAAAAATTGTGTGCCCCTTTAAAAAACAGCATATTGAGTTATAACTTTCCGTAAACCCAGAGCTAGAAGGATGCAGCCAAAGCATTTCTCATAATTTCTGAGGGGTTTTTTTTTCTTCTTTTCTTTTTGCCACTTGTGATTCCTTGGAAGCTTGTAAGAGAAATTGAGGGGTTTATGAGATATTTTGCCTTCCCTCACAGGCAAATGCATATCTTTGGGGTTACCGGGGTGCTTGTGAATACCAATAAATTGCAATAATTTCTCTTTCTAGAGACCATATTTTGAGCAAAATAAATAATAAATTATGAAGGGATGCTATTAAAAAAATCCATCTTACATGTTGGGAATGTAAATATTCTTAGTAGGACTATTCAAAAGTATTCTGTTAAAGCAATTCTTTTGAAGGACAAAAAGAATTTTCAGTTAGTTGACATTATACCCAAAAAGGATTTTCTGAAGGAAAACTTTGTTGTTATTTTATTTGTGGGATCATAACACCAAACACTGATAATTTAAATATCTTGGTTCAGCAACATTCTGTGGGGCCATAGGAGCAGACACAGTACTTTGGGTTGCATGGAGTCCAGTCCATGGAGGAAAACGAGCCTGTAGGATTAGTTCAGTTAAGGCTACAATCTGTACAAAGCTTGGCAGCATTTCCAAGCAGTATATCTGAAGATACCCTACTTGGGAGGCCAATTCTGTATATCTTTGTAGGTGCATATATGCCAAAACATTAGCAATTCCATGAACAAAGAGGATTTTTCCTTGTTTTCATGATCAAAAAAACCATTTTCCGAATAGCTAAGGCTGGTCTTTTATTTCTATTACATTGGTTTATAAAGCTGAGAAGGGCCATGCTGTGCTAGGTGCCATACATTTTGACATTCTGTCCCAAAGAGCCTAGACCCCAGTTTTAGGAGTGGGACAGGAGCAGGGATGGATTTAGCAGGTCAACCAAGCAGTTCGGCAACAGAACTAACACTATTTTATATTGCATTTGAAGCAACCCTAATCCCGACCCTAATCCTAATTACACGATGAGGAAANCCTTCCCACCTGTACCATGCCACCAGCCCCTTCACTGGGCCACCAAGTTAGGAGAAAGCAAAGACCTGAAATTTGTGAAAGTTTCCCTTTCTTAACAGGGTAGTCCCTTGAGGATAACTGAGGAGAAAATGATCACCATGCAAAACTGCTTCCTACAAAACTTTCCAGCACAAATATTGCTGAAGGTCAGGATGGAGAATGATGTTGGCTTCCCCTGCCCATGGTGGCTGTGACTACAACATGCCAGTCATGTAGAATCAAATCATCAGATCCACTTTCAGTCCCTGTTAAATAAGAGCAATTGAATATTCACACATGTGATCAGACAGGTTCCAGTGCTGCTAATGTTTTGAAAGGCCAAAGACTGCTGCTACCCTTCTCCTGCTAGAGGATGGGCATATAGATAACTGCTCAGTTGACAAGATGTAAAAGTTGACAAGTAAACAAACTTGATGTATTGGGGTGGCAAGATTTAATTTAAGGGCAGACATAGAAAGGTGTGCAATTATTAGTCAATTAGTCATCCATTAATAGACTACTGCACTGAACTATTAATCATTCATTAACTCAATTCTTTCCCCTCTTGTTCTTTAAAGGGCAGCTAACCCTTTTAAAGAGGGAGAAATGCAGTACTTTAGGACAGTGGCAGTCCTGTCATCAGTAGGGATATGTTTTGAACTCCCACATACAGAGGCATTTATGGATTACTGTTTCTCAAGCCAGTGCTGTAATGCACTGCATTGTTATTTATCATGTTTATGCCCTAACCTTTTAGTCAAGTGTAGGAACTGTGGAGTGGCTATTTGGAGTACTGTTTTCTGTTATGGTTTTATATGCTTTTGATAATTACTGTCAGATGGCTCACAGACTGCTTGGGATTGCTTGTTCTTTGGGATCTCTGTGTCCTGGAAGAAACAGCAGTCAAGTTCCTGGTAGCCATATTTCCATGCCTATCTGGCTTTAGCCCTTTGACATATGTTTTTATTCTGAGAATCTTTGCATTTCAACCTTAAAAAAATCATATCCTCTTCATTTTAAGCTGGAATGAATTAGTTCAGAGGAGAAGAAAGGACTGAAGTGAACTATCATTCCATCTCTAGCTGCACTGGAAAAGCCAACTAGTTTTGAAGCCTGCAAAAGGATTATCCTTATACCCAAAGGAAAAGGTTTTTCTGTTCCTCCCCATATTGTGGGAGTGGGGGGCAGAAAAGTTCCAGCAAGTATTTTAACTTCTGGCAGCTTATATGATTTGAACAGCTGTACTGTGTGAGTATATCTGTGGCCAAAACCAGCTGAGGGCTTTTAAGTTTGCAGAATTTCTTTCCTACTACTTTAAATTTATTTCCCTGTCGTCGTAATTTGGGAATTTCCTCGACTGTCTTCATATGCAGCCTACTCCAGCTCATCCACAGAAGGAAACAGTACTTATTTACAAAAAGGCAATTGTAGAGCTTTGTGGGTGCTGCCCGTAAATAGAAGCATGAGTTGGGGCTGCGTGTATCAACTTTTTCCCATTGGAATAAGGTTACTATCTTTCCCATTGCTTTGTAGCAGTATTACTCTCTTGTCTTATTTCAGGTTGTCTCCTTCTCTCTCTTCCCCCTTCCCTCTACAAATATTGAAACAATTCAGAAGAAAAAAGAGACTACAAGAAGCAAAACACAAACTCAAGAGTGTTGTCTTCTGTAGGCAGAAAACACTTCTATGCAGACATGTGGAAACAAGTGATTCACTTGGGAATGGGTGGGCATATCATCTTGCTGCTCTACCTGCAGACAGTGAACTATGGCATAACATGTCCTGTCTGATCAGATGGATAGGGAAGATGGAAAAAATGGATAAGGTTCATCTGACCTAACTTTAGGCATAGGAAGGATAGATCATTAATTCAAACTCCAGAGGTCCAAACCAAAAAGGCAGCCTCTATGCTACTTCTAAAGTCAAGTGTGAGAATTGAACACCTTTTGGGAGACTCAGCCCACCATGAGACTGAGATCTGCGTGAGATGGGTTTAATCTTTTCTTGGAGATGTTGTCATCTTTACGCACCTTACTTCAGCACACAGGATTCAGGTTACAGGGATGCCAAACCCCAGGATAAAAACACTGGTGATATCAAAGCAAGCAGGCCTGTGTTGAGAGTGGCTAACCAGGGCTCAGACAAAAAACTGTACTGTTTTAAGTAGCGCTTTATTTCTATCCTTGTGTTCTACATGTTCCTGTAGGCCTAAAATATTCTGTCACAACTGTCTGATGTTGTTTAATGGGGTAGGAAGCCCTTGGGCTACCAGCATGAGCTGAAGCAAATGGGAATTAAGCCACAGAATAGGATAGTTTCTTGGAAAGGGCTGGTGAAGGTTTGTGTGCTACTTCCTCACGTCAGTTTCAATCTCTTCTATTTTTATCTCCTCCCCAGAGAGATAACAATCTCTTCTTCTTCTTCCCTCCCAAAGTCATTCATGCAGCATCTGGCAGATCAGACTGGTCACCCTGTGTGCGTGAGCTAGTCAGAGCATCCATAGGCAAGGACAGGCTGAATGTATCCTGTCAACATCTATTGACAGGATACATTTTGGTGGTCATGCTGTTGAATTTACCTTCCTGATAAATCCATCAGGTCAGCCAATGAACAGTCAAACTGGTTTTCCCAGCCACAGTAATGTCAACGATTTGCTGAGGGATCTCCAGCCCCATTCCAAATAGTTGTTGTACAGTGGAAGCTGGAAAAATCTTCTACTTGACTGCCACAAACCATAAGCCCTGCATCCATGGGGCAGGGCTAGTGGTCCTCCCTGATAACTTCAGAGGCCAGGTCCTCAAATTTGCTAGGCTGGGCTGGGCTGGCAGCTTGTTAGAGCAAGAAAAGGTCCTGCATGCAGCTCCCTGGAGGCCGGAAAAGTTTAGTATATATCAGAAGGTGTGGAGTTAGGCCAGAGCTCCTCTGCAGTATGTGTGCTTCCATGCCATTTCCAAGCCAGTCCTAAAGGGAAATGCTTTAATGCACCTCTTGGGAGAGGAATAGGAGGCTCAGTAACCCCTCTTTGTTTGTTGGCATCCTCGGCTCAGAAGAAGCTCTAGTAAAGAGACCAAGGTGTGATATTAAACACTAATGCTAATATTGCCTTTTTCATGTTCTTGGTGAACAGTCTGGCTTTGTGGGAGAAGGTCCCCCAGGTATTGCCAGGACGATAAAGGAAAGACACTGGGGTGGAAATTTAGATCCTTCTAGGTTCACAACTAACATTCAGATAGTTTTTATGCATGCCTTGCCTAAGCACATGGTAAAAATAGGAATAGAGTTGCTGACCTCCTGGATCCAAAGCTTTTTGTGTTCAGTTCACTGAAGTTCAACTCCACGGAGTTATACTTTTACTTCCAATTAAACATTCCCCAGTCAAAAATTTCCAACCAAAAGTGGCCTTTGCACTTCAGAGTGGTTAGGAATTATAGAATCATAGAATCATGATTCTCTGAAGACTAGCCACAACCAGGTTGAAAGCTTATGGGTAAGAATTATATACCAAGGCAACAAAGGGAACCTTGTGGCTGGTGTTTACTATAGGCTGCTTGGCAGAGCGGGATCTGGAGGTGTTGGTCGACAGCCGACTGAATATGAGCCAGCAGTGTGTCCAGGTGGCCAAGAAGGCCAACGGCATCCTGTCTTCTATCAGCAATAGCGTGACCAGCAGGACCAGGAAAGTCATCCTTCCCCTGTACTCAGCATTGGTGAGGCCATACCTCGAGTACTGTGTTCAGTTTTGGGCCCCTCACTACAAGAAGGACATCGAGTTGCTGGAGTGTGTCTAGAGAAGGGCAACGAAGCTGGTGAGAGGTCTGAAGCACAAGCCCTATGAGGAGCAGCTGAGGCAACTGGGGTTGTTTAGCCTGGAGAAGAGGAGGCTGAGGGGAGACCTTATCACCCTCTACAACTACCTGAAAGGAGGTTGTAGCAAGGTGGGTGTTGGTCTCATCTCCCAGGTAGCAAGCTATAGGACGAGAGGCAATGGCCTCAAGTTGCACCAGGCGGGGTTTATATTGGATATTAGGAAAAACTTCTTCACTGAAAGGGTTATCAGTCACTTGAACAGGCTGCCCAGGGAAGTGGTTGAGTCCCCATCCCTGGAGGTATTTGAAAGTCGGGTAGACGAGGTGCTTAGAGATGTGGTTTAGTAGTGGACAGGTACGGTTGGACTCAATGACCTTAAAGGTCTTTTCCAACCAAATGATTCTATGATTCTATGATTTTTGNCCAAATGATTCTATGATTCTATGATTCTATATGGACTTCTCTAAGGCCTTTGACACGGTCCCCCACAACATCCTTCTCTCCAAATTGGAGAGATATAGATTTGATGGATGGATTATTCAGTGGATAAGTAATTGGTTGGATGGCTGCATCCAGAGAATAGTGGTCAACGGCTCAATGTCTAGATGGAGATCAGTGATGAGTGGTGTCCTTCAGGGGTCCGTATTGGGACCAGTATTGTTTAATATCTTCATCAATGACATAGACAGTGGGATCGAGTGCACTCTCAGCAAATTTGCAAATGACACCAAGCTGAGTGGTGCAGTTGACACACCTGAGGGACGGGATGGCATTCAGAGGGACCTGGACAAACTTGAAAAGTGGGCCCATGTGAACGTCATGAGGTTCAACGAGGCCAAGTGCAAGGTCCTGCACTTGGGTCGGGGCAACCCCCGATATCAATACAAGCTGGGGGATGAAGGAATTGAGAGCAGCCCTGCAGAGAAGGCCTTGGGGGTACTGACGGATGAAAAGCTGGACATGAGCCAACAATGTGCGCTCACAACCCAGAAAGCCAATTGTATGCTGGACTGTATAAAAAGAAGCGTGGCCAGCAGGTTGAGGCAGGTGATTCTGCCACTCTACTCCGCTCTGGTGAGACCCCTCCTGGAGTACTGCATCCAGCTCTGGAGTCCTCACTACAAGACAGACATGGACTTGTTGTGGAGTGTGTCCAGAGGAGGTCCACAAAAAAGATCAGAGTGATGGAACACCTCTCCTATGAGGACAGGCTGAGAGAGTTGGGGTTGTTCAGCCTGCAGAAGAGAAGGCTGCGGGGAGACCTTATTGCAGCCTTTCAGTACTTAAAGGGGGCCTATAGGAAAGATGGGGACAATCTTTTTAGCAAGGCCTGTTGTGACGGGACAAGGGGTAATGGTTTTAAACTAAAGGAGGGTAGATTTAGACTAGATATAAGGAAGCAGTTTTTTACAATGAGGGTGGTGAAGCACTGGAACAGGTTGCCCAGAGAGGTAGTGGAGGCCCCATTCCTAGAAACATTCAAGGTCAGGTTGGACGTGGCTCTGAGCAACGTGATCTAGTTGAAGATGTCCCTGCTCACTGCAGGGGGGTTGGACTAGATGACCTTTAAAGGTCCCTTCCAACCCAAACTACTCTATGATTTTCTATGATTATATAAGCAATAGGTATGTATATAGGAGCAGAGGAAATAATAAGATGGAAAAATACTATACTATCTCATAAAGATGTTGTGAATTAAGAATAAAACGAATTGCTAAATATTTTTAGTCAAAATGTAACTGTCATGTTAGAAAGTTTACAACTAGATTAGTTTTTTGTCACAATGTAATGAAAATTTAATACAAATCTGATATAAATTGCTGATGAGCACTTCTTTCATACAAATTAGCATATTGAAACGCCCCTTTTAACATCAAATAAACACAGAAGCAAGCATTGCATGATAAAATAGTCTTCTTAAAGTTTAGATATAATGGTAAAGTCTCAGATTTCTTAGTAGGGTAGAATGATTTCAGGTTTTACCACAATTCAGTTATGCAAAAGATTATTGTAAAGAATCCCAGTGATTGTTACTGAGTGCATTTTAATGAAGACTTCTCTTAATCTATGTATCAAGATGAGTACCTCTCCCATCAGAAGTGTTATATCAACACTTCAAGGCAGGTTTTCTCCTGCCTTGCTTTAAAGTTCTTCCACGGTGGCTTTAAAATATCTGAATAGTCTGACCTGTTCTTTGGGGAGGAAGGTTTATAATAGTGGTGAAAATGCTTAAAAAAGCTTCAGTATTTTTTTCGCCTCAAATATTCTTTACAGAACAAATAAAAGAAGTATTTAAAGTGAAAGAAAGAAAAAAGTTAAATCTAGAGAAAATATAATATTTTCTCAAATGGAGGAAAAAAATTGTCAAAGATAAACTTAGCTACAAGTAAATTTTGCTGTAAAAGCTTTTCAGGAAAATATGTCATCTTGCTCTACCCAAGTACATCAGTTTTGTCCTGTTCAATATACCTTCTCAATGCAGTGGAGATCTGTCTAACTGTGCTTTGTTTGATCTGAGAAAGTACAGGGCACATCTCTCTGTGCTGCTGTGGTTTCAGAGGAATTTTGTTTGAAGAAGACATTTGTCAGCAATGTATAATGACGGCTCAATTCCTTGTCTTATCTTACCCCCCATAACTCTTAATGGGGAAAAAATTACATGCTCCTTTTCTAGGGGCAGGGGGCAGGAGGAGGGGGCATTTAGACAAATATCAGCAACTCCTCAAGCTCTCGATGCAGAGAAATTTTTTTTCAAGAGGCCATCAGGCTTCCCTTGGCCCTTTGCATATCATGCACAGAATGGAGAGTAAATATTAACAGTGTCAAGAAGAGACAGAGACTCTATGGCCTGAATTGCAAGATGCTTTCTGAATTGCAAGATGATTTTCTGTGGCCTGAATTACAAGATTCTTGGGTTTGATGTCTGAAAGTCTCCCCTAGTTACTTAATATGAAATTCATTCAATTCCCAAGCAAAGGGAAACAAGCATAGAAAAATGGTATAAACTGTATTTGGCAACTTATGATGAGAGAAGCAGAGGGCATTTTTTGGCTCTCCTCATCACAGCATGCTGCACAGGAACACGGGTCTGGAAGAGGTCACCTGCTTTCTGACTCCAATCACCTGCTCACCTCTTCCAGGGAGGCTTTCAGACCTGAATTTTCTTCCCAGTAATGCCTCACACTGCCTTCATATCCCCCTAGTTGCAGACAGTCTCTGCCAGACTCTTAACAAATTCTTAGTGGTCAGTATATACATCTAAACATTTTTAAAACCCAATGTAAATATTGCTGGAAATTGTATATTGGTAGCAATTTTTAAAGCACAGTTGAAGCAGTTGCTTACAGAAAAATGTAAAGGCACATCTTAAATGATAAGTTACCTGAAGTCCTCAAAGGCCAAGGCCTTTGCCTTAACCAACATTTCATAAGTCTAAACTGGGGTCATAGATACTGCTGCCACTTGGGCATATGCCAACGGTTGATGCTGACAATTGCTAGCAGAAATTAGGGCTAGAGCTTTGAAATACATCAGTGGAAAATCAGTGATCCTAATCCAAACTGAGTTTGGTATCTAAACCAGTTCCTATTAAAGAGTTTAAAAAGTCACGCACTGGAAATTAACAAATCCTTTTATTAATTTTTGAAGTCTCTAGGTTACTACTATTTTTTTAAGAAAACTTCTTCTCTGGCCTTTAGGGTTCACTCACTGCACCTTTTCAGGCTTTGCTCTGCACCTGCAAGGAATAGGTACCACATTTTGTTAACAGCTTGAGAGCTGGGACTCTCATGTAATTAGCTATGTGCTTGCAAGCATGAGGCTCTTCAACGAAAATATCCCATGTGTTGGAGGAGGCTTGACAGTGTTGCCACTGCCTGGGGTATATTCACAGCTGAGCACTGCCCTGCTAAAACTGTTCCCTTGGCCTGATCATAGGAAAAGAGGCACTCAACATCCTTGCAAAATCTTGTCACCAACTGTTAGGCACCTCCACTGAGCACATGAGCCTTCACTTCTCAGTACCTCAGGTTGCCTGTCTGTGATATGACAATAATTTTCACCTTGTGAGAGAAGATGAGTGGGCATGAGATGCAATTAATTAGGATGTATTCAGTACTTGGAGAGTCTTTGATGAGTGCAATCTCTAAAGAAGGGCATGACATTATTATAAATTATAATTGCTATACCGTTTGGCTCACTGACTAATTATTTCTGGAACTTCCTATTGTTGTCAAATTGTCAGCCAATTCCAGAATGGCATTTGTGGAGTGATAAATCACAGGAGAGCTGACAAATGATACTTCCTGCACACATGGCCTTCCAAACAAAGGATCAAGCCACAGACCATCCCACAGGAAAAGCAGCAGCACTTTTTTCAATGGGATAAAATAGTGTTGTCAGTAACATGTTAGAAGGTATATAAGGGAGATAAATTGGACTGGGGAACTCCTGACACTAGCTTTAGATATTATTCTGTCCCCGTGCCTGGTATAATTGATAGAAGCATACAGCTATAATAAAACTTGCCAGAAAAGAGGTTTATATCAAAACAAGAGGAAGAGCAAATGACAGAAGATTTGAGGATGATTAGGAGAGGAGGGATTCTGCATCTTCAGACTAGCCTGGCTGCCACTGCAAGAGGAGATGAAAGAGATGAGACCAATCCAGTCTCCTTCCTTTCCATTCTTCTCCCTGTTTGTATTGGGCGCTAGTCTGCCTTCACATGTCACAGGTACCTCTGAGGGGGTAGGTTAAGGGAGGTGAACTGGAACATCTGTCTGTCCATCCTAGTTCACTCTGTCTGTGAATCCACAAGTTTTGCCTCTCTCATTTGGCATAAGACTTCCTCATGTCTCATCTTTCTGCTGCTGAAATACTGGACTGAGTGAAGCACACCATTGGCTCCATATCTCAACTACACACTGCATGGCTCAGCATCCCTGCATGGACACCTGGAATTGCATTCTCTGAGACTAGTGATGTCTGCAGTTCTGGAAAGCAAGGCTTCAGAAGTTTCCCAGGCTGATCCAGAAAGGTGGCTGTGCTGGAAGGAAAGCAAGGAGATCAGGTCCTGCCTTGATTTGTACAACAGACTTAAGCCCTGGAACAAGACACCACTGATCTGCAGCTGTCACAAGGATGATGTTGCCAGAGAGTGGGGAGAAATCATTTTGCTTCAATAAGAAATGCT
>VYZW01046731.1:18212-39863 GCA_013401315.1 Balaeniceps rex
CTGACAGGGAAGAATTTTGCTGCCAGTTTGCACTCTCTGCTTGGTTAGAACTTTGCATCTCTCCTGCTTCCACAGGGTGGGAGGTGAGC
Organism: Balaeniceps rex; assembly: GCA_013401315.1. Classification (NCBI taxonomy): domain Eukaryota; kingdom Metazoa; phylum Chordata; class Aves; order Pelecaniformes; family Balaenicipitidae; genus Balaeniceps; species Balaeniceps rex. Next base: position 18,302 of record VYZW01046731.1, read on the forward strand.
ATTATGTTTAAAAAAGAATTTTAAAAAAGATTAATTTGCTCCAGCCACAGAGAAATTTCTCCATGTCTTCCAGCAGAAGGCCCTCCCTGGGAACTGAAAAATGGAGTGCCTGCTTCATGTGACAGCAGTAGCCCTGTATTTGGCAGCAAAAAGAGGAACATATGGCAGCAGACGTGAAGGTAGCAGTAGCTGAGTGTCACATTCTCAGGTCACTGTTCATGGGCATTTTGAGGAAGGAAGCAGTGCTTAAAGATGGAATTCAGCAATAGATATCTCTTCAGTAGTGCTTTTAAAAGTCAGTGGAAATACCTGTTATTTGTAATAGAGAAAAGAGCCAGAACTGTTCCACAATACAGCCAGAAGCCAATATCTCATGCTGACAGAGAAAGCAGGAAGGAAGGAGGGAGGAAGGAAGGGAGGGAAGGGAGTTAAGTGGAAGAAAGGGAAAGATGGATGTTTTTAATGTCTCTAACTCAGAGAGAGGGGAGCTTTCTAAGGGAGCACTCCAGATGCTGAGCAGGGAATTAGAACCCTGCTCACTCCCTTCCCAGAGAAGATGCTCTGTCACGGTATACTTCAAAGTCAGCACCAAAACTGGATCCTTGGACTGAAGATTTGATGTCAAAGCAGGAACAAGCTGTGCATTTTGTGCTGGCTAAATCTGGGGACTAGAAAGTCCCATGTGCAGTCTCAGCATGTGCAGTCTTCCATTACTCTTCTGGGATTCCAGAACTGCTTACTTCAATATCAGATTCAGAGCCTTTTAAAACACAAAACCATTGCTTCTTAACAGGAGCAGGTATTTTTCTTTAAGAATTGTTTAACTCTTAATTAATATAGTAATATTCTAAATCTGTTACCAGCGGTAAAAATACAAATTCTGAGGCGCGCCTTTGAAGAGTGAATTTGTCAGTATTAACTCTATGAGGTGGTGCCAAAGCTCAGCTGCAACTCACATACCAAGTTGAAAGCTAGTAGACAGTTCTGCTGAAATGTGAATCCATGGGAGAGGACAGAGGAGGTGTTTGGTGAGTTGTTCAACAACCATTATTTGAATTATTTTTTTTACTTCTTTACTTATGTCATTGTTAGTTAGTTATATTCCCGAACTTGAAATCATTGACAGTCTGGGAAAAACACCCTAGGACCCAAATTCTAACAACCGTAATGCCATTTGTAAGATGGGATGCCCCCCCACCCCTTTCTTTTTTTTACCATCATCTCACCATTTTTGACTCTAGAGATAAGTCATGCTGACTCAGGGAATTTCCTGACTTGTTTCTTTTCAACAAGCTGTTGCCACACGTTTCAGCACTTAGGGAATCCCCTCCATCCCTTACTGTTGCTACCACTCCAGAAATAACACCTTCATTGGTCCAGCTGCCTGTTTATCCCCCATCTCCCTGAGAGCTTTCTCTTTCACACACAGGTTTCCCCCAGACCTTAGATCATCAGACTTCGGAAGATTAAACAGTACCAGTCATGATGGACCAGATGAAGGTTAATTCTCCAGCCATGACCATACATGTTAATTTAAACTCTTTTGGGGTATGCTACTTTTGCTATTTCATCATGCTTCATTCAGCTCTTCCTTCAGCCCACACTTATCTCCTTGCAGTTTGTCAGGTTATTTTGAAACCGTTGATCTTAGAAATAAAGGAACTATGATGTAAAGGCAGAGTGCCTATTGACAGTGACACAAAGACTATATTTGATTTATTAGTACTGATAATATACTATTGATTGCAATTACTACTCAGCCCAACAGAGCTTTTTATGTTCTTAAAGCATACCCTTCTACAGGTCATAATTAACAATTGTTTCTTTTTTTCTTTAACTCTATTCTTTCCATACGGTTGTTGAGTGACTTCATTAGCTAAATATACATGCCCATGAAAAACATACTTAGGCAATTAAAATGTATTTTAAAATACACAGTGTAACCTCTACTTGACTATCAATATTTGCCCCTTAGTTTTTTACTTATTTCCTTTTTCTCTCCCTTTTTTTCCCACTTGCTTATGGTCTGGAAAGCAGAGAGTCCACAGCGGTTCTAATTTAAATACTTGTAGATAACAGGTCCAAAGAGAAATTAAACTTTTTTGCATGGAATTTTTTATTTGTGGGCCAAAACCTTTTAAGTATTAATGACCATAGTTAGGATTTTTAATCTGTTGCTCACTTTTATAAGTTAAATTCTGCTGATTTAGCAGAGATTTAGGCTTCCTCATGTGTCAGAATATGTAGCAAAGGTTTGTGGGGTTTACCATTTCATCCCAATTCACTAAAATCTGGGTATTTAACTCTCCTAGGTTTCTTTGGAAGCACCTTTAGAGGTTGTAGGGGTGGATAGACATCTTGAAATGTAGGTGCTATAATGCAGAAGCCTGATTAAGATTTGTAAAATCAGAGCTAATGCTTTCTTTTTGGAAAATCTGTGCCAATGGAGACATACCTGTGTGCGTGTGTGTGTATATATAGATGTAGTTTAAGTACTAATTTTCAAGCTCTTTTGTAGACTCAGCACTGTGTTTAGTCTCCAGACTAAACAATCCCAGTTTCCTCAGCTGCTCCTCATAAGACTTGTTTTGCCTTGGGAAAAGCAAAGTGAAGAAAGCTTTATATTTTATTAAAAGGAACTCCAAAAAAGAGAAAAAATTGCTGTCTTAATTACTGAAACAATGTGCATTGGAACAGTCATCTTAGACAGCCATAAGACATTATTTTTTTCTCACAGATAATGTCTCATCTCTGTATAGTAATGCACGACAGGCTGTATCATTAGATTTCAGTGTAGCATTTGGGGAGAAAAGCTCAAAATTGTCATCTTTTTTTATTTTTCTCCTTTTTCTTTGAAAACAGCTGTATCATATACTATTTGACTCCCACTTCAGGAGGTGCAAAGAAGTCCGATGTCTGCATTTAGGAACTGGATCTGGAAGGTGGAATTGCTATGCAAACTCACTCATGTTTCTGTAACTCGAATCACACTACAAAAGCCATGTTTGCTTTTGGAAATAGGAAGTGGGTCCCCAGTTCTGAGAGCACACATTACCTATTAATGCTTCCCAACAGCAGGGGAGAAGTGGGGAGGGAGGAGAAGGTTTTGAAAGTGAGCCAAAGCCTCCTGTGGGCACTTCAGGGACCAGAATCACATTGTCCATTCTCTTAATCTTAACACTATCGAGTTAAAAGATTAACACTAAGACGATTAAGAGTGCGTTTTACAGGACAAGGCTTTCCCAGCAGCAGCAGCAGCCAGTGGAAAGGAAACTGCTGTGGAAATAAGACGGGAAGTGTGGATGGGCTGGAGGGGCAGGGCAGGGAAATGCAGTTTGCCTCATCTGTGGCGCTAGGGTCATTGACAGGCTGGAGGTGTTCCCAAAGGCTCGGCAGTGAGATAGGCACGTGCTTTGAAATCTGTGGCACTGCTTTATTCAAGATGTTACTAGGAAGCGTCATGTAAAAGTGTTGATGGAATTTAGGAGACCAAGTCCCACTGGGAAGTGACAATACTCATTCTTCCAAATCTTTTAGAAAACTCTGTCTCTGATTTTATTAAAGTAGAATTAATGCCTGCACAGGGGATTGATATAAATTTTATGGTCATACATCATCCACCTCTGGGAAGCTAAGGAGGGACTGCTAAATATTCTCTGAAACACCAGGCAGTCTACAGTATCCTTCTGCATGCTTTCCTACCTGAAACTGGGCACTAGAAGATGTAATTTCAAGTACATCATTGCATTACCAGCTCCCAAACTAGCCCATGTAGCTCTATGAGAACCTTGGCTAATTTGAGTGATAAGCACCATGAGAGAGACCCAGTATCCTTTCTAAGGATTGACAGTCCCAGGAATTTGATGCCTTGGTGTTTTCTTGCCACTTTTCAAGCAAGTCAGATTAAACTCAAAGAAGTTATTCAGAAAATACAGAGGACTCTATAAGCATCTTCATTCCCTTCTCTTCACTTTCTCCTTTTTTTTTCTCCACCAAAAAGGGTACGATGGAACTGAAAAAGGTTCAGAAAAGAGCAACAAATTGGTATGGGGTATGTGTACAAGGAATGACCATATGAGCGCAGATGCTCAATCTGGAGAAGAGACAACTGAGGAAGACAAATGAATGAGGTCTATAAAATCACAGGTGGCCTGTAAAGGGACTGGCTGACCACACTGTCTTCCAGGATGGAAGTGAGGAGATGCTGCATGAAGCTAGTAGGAACAAGGCTTAAAATTGCCAGAAGGCTGTGGCTCCCAAGGATCAGGTGATTAAGCTGTGGAATTCCTTGTAGGGGATGTCCTAAGTGCTAAAAATATATGTGGGCTCAAGCAATTTGAAATTTGGTTAGTTCTTGCAAAATAAATTCATTACAATTAGAATCATAGAATCATAGAATGCTTTGGGTTGGAAGGGACCTTTAGAGGTCATCTAGTCCAACCCCCCTGCAGTGAGCAGGGACATCTTCAACTAGATCACGTTGCTCAGAGCCACGTCCAACCTGACCTTGAATGTTTTTAGGAATGGGGCCTCCACTACCTCTCTGGGCAACCTGTTCCAGTGCTTCACCACCCTCATTGTAAAAAACTGCTTCCTTATATCTAGTCTAAATCTACCCTCCTTTAGTTTAAAACCATTACCCCTTGTCCCGTCACAACAGGCCTTGCTAAAAAGATTGTCCCCATCTTTCCTATAGGCCCCCTTTAAGTACTGAAAGGCTGCAATAAGGTCTCCCCGCAGCCTTCTCTTCTGCAGGCTGAACAACCCCAACTCTCTCAGCCTGTCCTCATAGGAGAGGTGTTCCATCACTCTGATCTTTTTTGTGGACCTCCTCTGGACACACTCCACAACAAGTCCATGTCTGTCTTGTAGTGAGGACTCCAGAGCTGGATGCAGTACTCCAGGAGGGGTCTCACCAGAGCGGAGTAGAGTGGCAGAATCACCTGCCTCAACCTGCTGGCCACGCTTCTTTTTATACAGTCCAGCATACAATTGGCTTTCTGGGTTGTGAGCGCACATTGTTGGCTCATGTCCAGTCCCCATCTTGTAGTCCAAGTCTTGTGTTTTCTAAACTTCCCAAAAGTGGAGGAAACCCAGATTAAAGCCCTAGTCCTCCCTAATCTAGAGAGAAGCTAGGAGAAGATGGCTCTGTGTGTCTGTAATAATGAGGCAAGTCAAGCCAAGACGTTAAGTCAGCAAGGTAAGGCCAGCTTCTGCAAGGGACAGGGTTGGACATGGGCATAGCTGCAGCATAGCTCAGACAGGGACCAAGGGCAACAGCTGGACCTTAAATGCAGCTCCTGAGCAAAGGATGGGAAGCCCCAGAGGAGGCGTCTCACATCTCTCTTTCTCATGCAGCTGTTTCTCACAAGTTCACTGCTATCCGAGCAGTCTGACACAAAGTTACAATATGTATATATTATCAATAAGTATTTTATTATTAGTGTGTAGCTAGGGACTTACCTCCATATCCATTTATCTGGTGTATAATAACACAGTGTGAGCTAACACCAAAGTCTTCCCTACTCAGGGAATATTCAAAAAGCAATTGCCAAAAACTATTGGAAAAATTATGTAAAAACAAGGTACATGTAAAAAAGAACATAAAGCAGCAGCTTTGGAGTTCATGGCTTGGTTTCTTTAGGAAGATTTTTCAAGAGACCTCTGAGTGCTGAACGATCTAATTGAAGAAATTGCTATAGAACTATAGGGGAAATTTTCCTCTGAAACAGACTTCATTTGAAGAAGCTACTTCGACTAAATTGACTATTTCTATCAAATCTCAGTATTAAGAAGATTTTCCGAAAAAATAGAAAAAGTTTGGAGAATTTTAAATGTACTTTAATGAACTTTTTTTTTTAAATGGAAAACCAATTATTTTCTAAAGGTCTTGACTTATTTTGATTGTAGAAATATAATGCAGTCAAAATTAAAACCAAAGCATTGTGTTCAGTATTGGGTCACCTGAAAAGACATTAGTTAACACCTAACAAAAACTGTTACCGTAACAGGCATGGTCCTTGGCAGTCCTGGGAATACATGTATCTTGTTAGTCTCTGTAACACATTGTACATAGTCAGTATAAACTCTGAGCTTTTAGCAGCTCATATTTTTTACTTTGAATGTTCTTAGGACAGTCCCTGGTGTATCACAGCTGCCCCAAAATCTAGATTTGTTGAACTGTCCCTTCTCTAGTAAAGGACTTTTGAATCCTATGCTGCATCTGTGGCACTTTTACTTAGGATCAAATTTCTGCTTCAAAGTGGCTTAAATGGCTAAATTCATGTCTGTATAACATTCTCCTGGGTGGATCCTGGAAATGAAAAGCACCAGAATAAGACACTGCTTTGCTACTCTGAAAGGAATCATTGCTTTAGCAAAGGTTGATTGAATCCGCTGAACAAATAGCTCTAACAAGTACAAAGTAGTAAGTACACAACCTTGTATATTTTCAAGGCAGACAAAAAAATGCCAAAACAGAAGCCAATAGTAGCTGATAGACTCATCAGTCAGCTCAAGAAATACAAATAATTTAATTCACCTACCTGTCTCTGTTTCCCAAGACAGGCAGCAACTCTGTGCTTTGTTGATAATGTGTCTGATGCCTACCCAAGCCAGTGTGGATACTCCTGGGAGAACATTCACACAACAGCCTTCAGATATAAGGGGACTGCCTTCTGACTGGAAGCCCCATTTCTGCTGTCCTAGTTTCGGCTGGGATAGAGTTAATTTTCTTCCTAGTAGCTGGCATAGTGCTGTGTTTTGGATTTAGCATGAGAATAATGTTGATAACACACTGATGTTTTAGCTGTTGCTAAGTAGTGCTTACACTAGTCAAGAACTTTTCAGCTTCTCATGCTTTGCCAGTGAGAAGCTGGGAGGGGGCACAACCAGGATAGCTGACCCAAACTGGCCAAAGGCATATTCCATACCATAAGATGTCACACTCAGTATATAACCTGCGGGGAGTTGGCTGGGGAGCAGCAATTGCTGCTCGGGGACTGGTTGGGCATCAGTCGGCAGGTGGTGAGCAATTGCATCATGCATCATTTCCTTTGTATATTATTATTATTGTTGTTGTTGTTGTTGTTATTATTACTACTATTTTACTTTATTTTATTTCAGTTATTAAACCGTTCTTATCTCAACCCATGACTTTTCTCACTTTTACTTTTCCGATTCTCTCTCCCATCCCACCGGGGTATGGGGAGTGAGCAAGCGGCCGTGTGGTGTTTAGTTACTGACTAGGGTTAAACCACACTACTGCACTGGCTTGGACTTCATATAGAAATGTGAACCATTAGGTGGGATGTGAATTGCACAGTGTTAAGCTCCTGTCAATCCATACACAGATGAATAAAAATTACTCAGCTGGATAACTAGTTTTGTTAACCATGAAGATATCAGTTTTTTTCAGAAGGCTTAGCATGGTTTAAAAGTCAAACAAGACATTTATGTTAACAAGTTCAACTTGTCAAGAAAAATTCTAACAAAGGCAAGGGAAAAAAATTGCAAAAGCCATTTCTTTAAACCAAACTGCTGGGCAGCACTGAATTTCAAAATCTCATTAATTTTAAAGATTATAGCTCAATACTAAATGAAAGAAACAGAATAATATTCTTGGCATTATTATTAATTTGAATTATTGTCATGTTTCAAAACCCAAATTGGCTTTTGAATCAAGGAGAAACAAGGAAATATCCCGCAGAACTCCCCAGGACCACAGCTGAAGCTGAAAATATACATCTCTGTAGTTACAAGAAGGTTCACAGCAGGTTACCATGCTTGTTAAATGTTTCTTTGGTATGAGACTGAATGTTTTGCTGGGGTTAAATTTCCATCGACTTTGAAAAGATTAGTTCTTTCCACTTTCAAGAGCAAAAGCACTCAGACTGGGGCAAGGGGAGACCCACAGGAGAAACCCCGATTCCCACCTTTACTGTGTTAAAAGCAATAGGAACATTTAAGAGGTCAACAGCTTGATTCCAGACCTGCAAGCCTTGTGTACCTAGAAGAATGGACTGGAGGTTCCTTTTGGTTCTCAAAATCTGTGTATCCCCTAATTTCATTCCTTCACAGTCCAGCAGCTCTGGAGTCCCCACAAAAAAAGGTATACAGGCTTAGGGTTGGGTCTGTGCTCCCACCAAATTCAGAGGTTTTCTGCAATTTGTGTGATTATGTTGTTTCTTGTGCCCAGCAGTGAGCAGCCAGCCACAACTTCTGAATAACACCTGCAAGTTATCAGTGTTCTTTCCAAATATATGTTCAGCTGCCCTGCTCTACAGGCTCTCACTAGTCCATCCAGCCCAGTGAGCTGGCTCCATTCATTACTACTGCAAGGCTCCAGTAACGATCATGTGGGGAATTGTTTGATCATTTTTTTTCTTCTCATGACAGGTAGAGGTCAATTTAGGCCTGTGCCTTAATCAGACTTTAGTACAACTGCTGTCCTTATGCATATAGAGAAGAGAAGGCTGAGGGATAACCTCATCGCAGTCTACAACTTCCTCAAGGCGGGCAGCGGAGGGGGAGGTTCTGGTCTCCTCTCTCTGGTTACCGGTGATAGGACGTATGGAAATGGAATGAAACTGCGTCAAGGGAAGTTCAGACTGGACATAAGGAAAAGGTTCTTAACTGAGAGGATGGTCTGTCACTGAAACAGGCTCCCCAGGGAAGTGGTCACTGTACCAAGCCTATCAGAGTTCAAGGAGCATCTGTACGATGCTCTTAGTCATATGGTTTAGTTTTAGGTAGTCCTGTGAGGAGCAGGGAGTTGGACTCAATGATCCTTATGGGTCCCTTCCAGCTTGAGATAGTCTAAGATTCTATGATATAAGATCTGTGTCTGTCTTTCAATCCACTGGAATCTTCATCTCAATTTGTTCTCTTGTTTTCTCTAGTTACCTTTGTGGGGAGGCAGAGGTGCCAGGGATGGGCAGGTACCCAGCACAAGGTGACTTGACAAGATACCAGAGGTTCAGATATGCTTGTCTAATCCTGCATCTTTGGCATCAAGAAAATCCGATTAATTCTTGCAGAGAATGAACACATGGAAACAGCAGCTGGACTAGCTCCTAAGCTATCCTCCACCTAGGAAAAGGTCCCATGCTGTATCAGTATATTATTTGGAGTAAATAGCTTTCTGGATCTTTTGGAGAGTGAGTGGGTAGAAAGTGACAAGGCTAACCAGAGACAGGCAGGAATCAAATGAACTCTGCAAGAGAGATTAAGGGGCCTTGGGAAACAGCAACTCAAAGCAGAACTACAGCACATTTTTCAGCCCTAAATCTTACTGTGTTGAACATTAAAGGAAGATGCCCTGGAGTTGATCCTCTCCTAATAAAACTGGGAAAGGCACTCCGGGCTTTCATAATGTGACTATACCTCATATTAGCCTAAGGTCTACATGCACAAAACACAGACCATTGGCACCAGCTGTGATGCTTCACAGTCTGTCCCCCACCCCCTCCTGACTTGACCCAACCCATTCTGCAAGGAACAGTGTTAATTGTGTAACATCTTGCACCTGAGGCAACATTTCTGTCCATCTCCCATGTTAATGACTACAGCAAAGGATTGACATCAAAGTTGGGAAAGGCCTCCTTTGAAAGCTCAGGAAGCAAAGAGGCAGAAACCTGCTGGGTTTTGCAGATGGACCTTTTGCTGCTTCAGTGGTGGTATCTGACATGCCTGAGTCACGCTGTCAGTGGATCACATTCTCAAGTGCTATGTGGCATAGATCTATAGGCAAACACAGATGTGTTGCAGTGCCTGAGATTTAGGGAACAGGTTGCCTACTGTATTTACTATCTACTTGAGGTACCTGGCTTCACTCAACCAGTCATGGGGAGAGCCCCATGGAGGTCACTATAAATAGGCTTACATGAAAGACATGACACACAAGATGGCAGAACCTACAGTAGCTGATTGAAATTGCCAAGACCAAGGACTATATCAAACTTTATTCATTGCCAGATGTGACTTCTTGAAGACTGTTGAGAGACTCCACCTTTCCATGCAGGATTGGTATCCTGAGTGGAACTGAGTGCTTGCTCCCTTTCTTATTAAAAGTGAAGTTAAATCAACTTCTTCATTAAAAACACTCCAAGAGGATAAGTCTGACAGAACACATACTTTTACCCAACAAATCAGTGCTGCCAGCATTCCCCAGAAGTGGGATACTGCCAGAAGGGCCCTGATGTCTCCCCATCAGAGATGCTGTGGATGCTACAAGTGGAGGCTGAGGGAATGACCATGGTCCATCTGGCTTGATTTGTTTTGCTTTGTTTGCGGTATAAGCAGTAACCAAGGGATTACAGTTAGAGACGGCCATAAAAACAACAGGCCCATATAGGACAGGACAGTGCCTGAACAATCTCTCACCAGTACTGAAGTTCCAGTTCATGGCAGTAGCACAAGGGTATTTGGAAGTGTCTTTCCAGCAAATTAGGGGCAGCGACATATACATGAATATGGGAGAAAGCAGTAAATGTCTTGTCTTTGCACAAAGGATGATGGGAAGACATACACTGTCCCTTGAACGATCTTGAAAATGAGACCAGGTCTGTTTATTGCTACTCAGGCTGACTGTTTCATCTTCCTCTTTCACTACAGGAACTTCAGTCAACTGAAGTAGTACAACAGAAGTACAACTTCTATTGTACTCTTGAAAGCCTGGTTACCTAGACCATGTCCATTTTCAGGAGCATCTACCTCTCTCATTCTGTTCTACCACTTAATTTTATAATCTGGCTTCTTCATCTCATGCCAGATTTTAGACCCTTAAAGTGGTGGCTAAGAAGTGGGTGGCAATAGTTCATTCTGAATGCTGACAAAAAAAATGCTACCAGCTTTTTATTCCAGAAAGAAAATGCATTAGTCTGTAGACCAGCCGGGGTAAAAAGAATATTTCAGCCTTTGCTCTTTGTTTGTAATCTACCTATGACTGCGGTGATTTGAATCAGTGATATACACCTCCCATTCTCTGACACCCTATGGCAGTTATAAATTAAGAAAAACTAGGGGCTTCTGTCTTGGAAGTGCAAATAGGTTTTGAGATTCTGCGTGGGATAACACGATGAGATTTTCTCTTGAACTCAAGGGAGGAGTGGGGGAAAGAAATTCCAAGCCCCTGTCCCCTTTATTGTAGCCACAGTATCCATCTTGATGGAAAACCACACCTGTAAGGACCTACACAGCTGAACTATCAGGTTAAAATACCAGAAGTCAAGGCAATACCCATGTCATTGGCAGCTCAGCAAATACCTGGATGAACCCCTAATATCTGCGAAAAGAAAGCTCATGGAGTATGGGAAAGGCAAAGAACATCATATTGCTAATAAGCTAGCAGATTCCTCTTTCTCAAAGCAAACTTTTTCAGGCTCCTCTTGGAACCAGCCACAAGAGGGATGACTATATCAAGTGAGAATAAGACAGGACAGCCCAGCACATAGTTTTCCTGGGGTAATTTGTTTTCCTTCCTATAGGAATATTGTGAATGAAAAGGTTGCAAGCTACAATGTAAAGAGCAAAAGATACAGTCATTTGTGCCTCCTGTTTAGGAGGCAGCTCTTCATGGGCTATTGATTTTAGTTCTAAAAAGATTGTGACTGGACACTACATCCATTTGTCACCTTTGGATATCACTAGAAGTTGAAAAAGCAAATTACTCCAGCCATTCAGATGCATAAGACTATTTAAAGAGCACAGAAGGTGGCGTCTAGTAAAGAATTCCTAGGAATTGCTAATGTTTTTTGTTCCCACTGTGAAGGACCATCATTTTTTTCTACCTTAGAAGACAGGGTCCTTTGTTAATTAAAGCATCATCAGTTCTCAAGACTGTCTGTCTACCTGGTATCAGAACAAAGTGCTTTGTTAAGATTATGAGCAACAGCAAATAAAACTACCACACAGTGACTAATTGACCAAAAGACCATCACCTGCTATGATAAATAAAGTCATGTCCATGACATGCAGCATAAATGCTGACCAGTACTCTGATTTTCATTTGACTCCTTCTGCTGAAATTATAATTTCACATCAGCTTTCATTTTTTTCATTCTCACTGGATACAATGAGAAAGTCATGGAAAGAACAGCAACCAACAATCATTTCTTTCTTGTTAGCACATTTCAGATTGAATTAGATGAGCTGTACCTAGTGGGAATATTCTAACAAACCATAAGCACAACTATTGCACTTGAGTACCAGGTAAATACTTTCCTGATTTACAATTTTGCTTCCCTTCTTAGTCACGCATTATTAATCATGAAGAAGGTACAACAAAATGTGTTAGATTGTTCTCAGACTAATTAATGCATATCCTTCAGTAAACATTTTGATAATCTGCATGCCAGAGTGAGAGACAGTATCGTTGCTTATGTTTGCTGGACGCCTGCTATCCTGCAAAGAACAGTAAGATCCTGAGATCTTATGAAAATTGTGACTGGCTCTGCTATTGAGCTGGTGGGTTCTATCTAATGGATAGATTACAACAGCACTGCTCTGGTTGAAAGGACAGCTAGAATACTTTTTTTTCTTTTTTTTTTCCCTTTTATTTATCTCCCCTCCCCCCCCCCCCCCCGCAAGAAGTCCAGTTTTCAGCGTATCCCATTTCTTTAATCACCTTAATAGAGTAAATCAAAGTACATAACCAGCAGGTCAGAATGTAGCTTGAACCTTTGCTCTCCTCTGTTTAACCCACTTCTACTGCCACTCCCCTGTTTCAGACTCTGCTCTCCTGCAGCTTCCATGAATGCAAAAAAAGCATAAGAAGAAGAGAACACGGGACAAGACTGTTCCTCAGCCCTCATGAGGTTTTCCTCCACTTCTCTTTTCCCCTAGCTCTCAGGTGCTTTGTTCTATTCTTTCTGATGGGGGTAACAGAAATTGGAGCCTTAATATGAAAGCAAAAGATAAGGACATTTGGGTCAAAGCACAAGCTGCNAAGTTGACTGCCTGTAAATTACCTGCAGTGTGCTGTGTTTCATTAATTTTGCTCTTTACGTGCTTCTCTTTATGTCTAGTTTTGAAACAGTGGTAGAAAGTCACAGTGTTGTTGACAATAGGACACCATGTTCCACTTCCCATCCATGTGTCTATTTTACAGAAGGAGAAGGTGTGCAGCCCCATCATTGAAGATACATGACTGTGTTAGAATCCCCTGTGAAATAACATTGTAAAAAAAACAAAAGGCAGCTGATTTTTTTTCAGTGGTTGAACTTTTTGACACATTCCCTGGCTCAGGCTGCAACCCCTTGGTTTTTTTCTTTCCAAGCAAAGCTGATATTTTTCCATCCTTCTCCCATGTTCAGCAAGAGCTGTTTAGCCATTTATGAGTTATAGGTGAGGATATTTGTGCTTAAAAAAACCCCAGCACACCCCTCTCAACACACACATTACAACTTTCCAAGATAGTTTTGTTGACATTTACTATTTGCTCTGTTCATTGACCTTAACGACAAACTTTTTTTAACAAAAAGTGCCTCCAAAAGTACAAGTAGCGCGTGTTTGAAAATATATCCCAAATTAGATCAACACAAAGTAGAGCCACCCATCCCTCTATATCTTCCTTAAGGTGTCCCACCTTATGTTTTTTTCATTTTTCAAAAACCTGTCTCTAACAGGATTTGAAGTGTCTTTAAAACCGTAGAATCTGATGTTAATGGCACAATTGTGTCCAGATCCAGGGGCCAGTCCAAGGTGCTGATGCTATCCAAAACAAGTAATCTGTCCCAGAGAACTGGCACAGCACTTCTGAAACAAGGAAGCAAAGCCTAGGAGCATGTAACTGTATCCGCCACTGTCCTGACTTCCATTAATTGCAGCCCTCTCTTTTGAAAGCAGGGTTTCTCACCGCCACTCTATACAGGAATCTGATATCTAAAAACAGGCAGTAAATCACTTAAGGGTTTTAACTGGAAAAGAAAAAACCAGCTTTAAAAGCCTTATGGATCATTACTTTTTCTCATTATTGCCATAAAAAGTCCTCTTCTCAGTGTTTGCATGAGTCAAAGAGGTTTACCTCAGGTGAATGCAGCTCCACCAAAGGACATGATATCCAGGCTGTATTTATTTGTGGCACACTCTGTTCCAGTGGGTGCAACTCTGCCAACACTGCAGAAATTTGAGGATGTTCTTTTCTGAGGTAGAAGTGTTTAAAGTTTCACTGTGTGCATCAGATTGTTCCAGGACTAACTTTGTAAGTGTGCCTGAGTTCTGAGGCATTGTATTGCAGTGAAAGTCAGTCTCTCTGAGCGGCTCTGGCAGTTTATTTGTAGTTCAGAAGGTCAAACTGTTTCACTTAATTGGAAAACACTGCTCACCAGTCTCTGGGCATATTGATGTACTGTACATTTGATAGGATTAGTTACTGGTATGAGTTTCTAGTATGACCTTTGCTAATAAGCCACATTCTCCATAATGGCCTGCTTGCAGTTTCCAAGTGATTTACATTATAAGTTCTATAACAAGTTAGACATTGCTAATCCCATTCTGAAAGGAGTATCTGTCTGAATTGTGTCGGAGTGCCAGGTAGAAAGCTGTGGCCTTCCAACTGTTTTGGGATGGGAAGCACTAAATCCCAATTGTGTGATATGTGACCACTCAGCAAAGACGTTTCTTCGAATGACTCTTGACTTCCTGCCAGAAAAGCTGTGGGGGCACAGGGTAAACATGCAAAACTGCTTCACATCAAGGATTTGATGGGCTTGGCTTTAGTAGTTGAAATAAGGTGTTCAATCAAGATGCTCCCAGCATGTCTGAATTAAAGCACATAATAGCGAACACAGTGATTCGGGGCCAGATCTCTCATCTGTGCAGTTGCAGCTTAGTTTGGTCATGCCACTTTGTACTGGGAGAGAGGCTTTTCTTTCCCAACACATCCAGGTGGGATTTTGTCAGTAGAATACAAAGAGGCTGTCCCACTGCATGCAGCTGGACTCTCTATACCTGACCTCAGTGCCAGGACCTAGCTCTCCACTTCTAAAAGTTGAATTCCGCCATTTACCTGCATGTGCTTTTCTGGGGACAGGCAGGCACAGCACTCCTGGCATAATACTAAAGATGACAATACATATCCCTTCCTCTGTGTGATTTCCCTCCTCCCAGCACTGCACACATAGATAGCTCTGTGCCAGCTAAGGGCAGAGAGGTTTCCACCTGCATGTCTCACACACCTCTTCACAGACAGCTTTCCTTGGTAGCAAGATCATGTCCTGGCCCTGATGAAGGGTTGCCAGTTCCTGCCCTTGACTCAGGCACCGGACAAAGTTTTTTCCATAGATGCCCTGAACATAGGTGCTTCACCGAGGGCAAGTCCTGCCTGACTAACCTAGTGGCTTTCTATGATGGTGTGACTGCATCGGAAGACAAGGGAAAAGCAATGGATGTCATCTGTCTGGACTTCTGTAAAGCCTTTGACATGGTTCCCCACAACATCCTTCTCTCTAAATTGGGGAGATATGGATTTGATGGGTGGACTGTTCAGTGGATAAGGAATTGGTTGGATAGTCACATCCAGAGGGTAGTGGTCAACAGCTCGATGTCCAAATGGAGATCGGTGACAAGTGGTGTCCCTCAGGGGTCCGTACTGGGACAAGTGCTGTTTAGTATTTTCATCAACGACATAGACAGCGAGATCGAGTGCACCCTCAGCAAGTTTGCAGATGACACCAAGCTGAGTGGTGCAGTTGACACGCCAGAAGAATGGGATGTCATCCAAAGAGACCTGGACAAGCTGGAGAGCTGGGCCTGTTTGAACCTCATGAGGTTCAACAAGGTCAAGTGCAAGGTCCTGGCTTGTATCAGAAATAGTGTGACCAGCAGGACCAGGGAAGTCATCCTTCCCCTGTACTCGGCATTGGTGAGGATGCACCTTGAATATTGTGTTCAGTTTTGGGCCCCTCACTACAAGAAGGACATCGAGGTGCTGGAGTGTGTCTAGAGAAGGGCAACGAAGCTGGTGAAGGGTCTAGAGCACAAGCCTTATGAGGAGCGGCTGAGGCAACTGGGGTTGTTTAGTCTGGAGAAGAGGAGGCTGAGGGGAGAGCTTATCGCCTTCTACAACTACCTGAAAGGAGGTTGTAGCAAGCTGGCTGTCAGTCTCTTCGCCCAAGTAGCAAGTGACAGGACAAGAGGAAATGGCCTCAAGTTGTGCCAGGGGAGGTTTAGATTAGATATTAGGAAAAACTTCTTCACGGAAAGGGTTGTCAAGTATTGGAAGTGGTCGAGTCCCCATCCCTGGAGGTATTTAAAAGATGGGTAGACGAGGCGCTGAGGGACATGGTTTAGTAGTGGACAGGTATGGTTGGACTTGATGATCTTAAAGGTCTTTTCCAACCAAATGATTCTATGAGTCTATGATTCTAAGGTCCTGCATCTGCGTCGGGGCAACACCTGATATCAATACAAGCTGGGGGATGAATGGATTGAGAGCAGTCCTGCGGAGAAGGACTTGGCGGTACTGACGGATGAAAAGCTGGACATGAGCCAACAGTGTGCACTTGCAGCCCAGAAGCCCAACCNTTGGGGTTGTTCAGCCTGCAGAAGAGAAGGCTGCGGGGAGACCTTATTGCAGCCTTTCAGTACTTAAAGGGGGCCTATAGGAAAGATGGGGACAATCTTTTTAACAAGGCCTGTTGTGACGGGACAAGGGGTAATGGTTTTAAACTAAAGGAGGGTAGATTTAGACTAGATATAAGGAAGCAATTTTTTACAATGAGGGTGGTGAAGCACTGGAACAGGTTGCCCAGAGAGGTAGTGGAGGCCCCATCCCTAGAAACATTCAAGGTCAGGTTGGACGTGGCTCTGAGCAACCTGATCTAGTTGAAGATGTCCCTGCTCACTGCAGGGGGGTTGGACTAGATGACCTCTAAAGGTCCCTTCCAACCCAAAGCATTCTATGATTCTATGATTCTATAATCTGTTGGGCAGGGCAGATGGAGAAGTGAGCCCACACTTGTGTGGCAGTGGCATAGGGCTGTTGCCACCCTTCCTGCTCATTCAACAGGGAAGGCAGCCAAAACAAAGAGGTTGATGGAGGCATGACAGCTAAAGCAAATGTATATATATTAATGTATATATCCCTCTTTTAAACAGCTAAGAAAAAACAGACCCTTCTCAAAGCAAAGGGAACTATTTTAAAAAGCCTAAAAATCCCTCTTGCTTGTACCTCTCCTGCTCCCACACTCTCCCTTTCCTACTGATGTTGCTGGAAAAGGCCATGTCCAATTTTACATGCAGTGTGGCCCAGTTTAGATCCATGATCCTAACCTCTTTGTTCCCACTTTTCCTGCCTATAAATGTCTGTGAGTTGTTGTTTACTTCCTAGCAAACTTTCTTACATTATCACTAAAGCAAAGCTATGCAATTTATGTAGAGGCTGCCTTTGGATTTTTACTGGAGTTAATCCAAATTATAACAAAAAATATTGACAGACCAGAAAATGCAAATCCTAAATTGCATTTTTATCACTTATTAAATATTTTAAATAAACAGTGTTTTAAACTGAATTACATTCTCAGAAATATGTAAATGTAATTATTATTAACCAAAATATATTGGGACTATGTTTGCAAGCATGTCATGGTAAACAGTGGCATATCTTAAAGTACATACAGCATCTGCAAAGCAAATGCAGCTTTTAAGATGTTGGTGAGCTTTGCCAGACTTTTATACAAAGTAAAAGTAGTGAAACTACCTGGCCAATACTTTTTCTGTAAAACACATAGAATTTCCTGGAGTGCTGAGAAAATAGTATATTTAGGGATTTCCTGGGGAAGTTGCCAAGACCTTAATTTTATTAGGATCAAAAGCTAAACAGAACTCATGGCCCGCTGCACAGATTCATTACCAGGTGTCCTCTGCCACTGAAAAATCATACAAGTTTACCACTGTTCTTAATGATCACTGAATATCAATATAGTGACCTTCTTATATGAGGGTCATATGAAAAAATATTATATATTCTTTTGGAACTTTTTGTCCTTGTGGCTTAAAAAAAACTACTTACGAATTACTTTCACATTAATAAAATGGAAGTTCAGGAAGTCTAGACAGACAGACAGGAAGGGCTGGAGGAAGAAGATACTTCAGTCTCTCAATCACATCCAGCTGAAACCGAGCCCAGTTCAGTTCCTGAGCAGTTGCACCTTTTTGGTCATCCATTCCCATTGGTGGTTTGCAGGAAAAAAACATGAGGATTATCTTGTAAGATTTTACCTGGGCAAAAGATATGAGCAAAAAGAACCGGAGGTTATTTATGACCTGTCCTATTATGGCTAAGAGAACTAAATTTCTCTTGGACTTGGGAGTATCAGTTGTCTTTGCAGAGTTGAAATTTATGAATTGCTGTTTCTTCTTCACTTTCTTCAAGAAGCTACTTCAGATCTGTAATGCTAACGTTAATTTGTTTCCTAGTCACACCCAAAAAGCTGCTTTTACCTGGAGGGCTTCCAAGTGATATGTTGGTCTCATGACCAAAGCTGAAAAGGAAATTCTGAACTGAAAATGACATCGCTCTTCTAGATAAACTGCAATAAATAGGAAACAGGGAGACCCCAAATATCATTTAATAAATGCATGAAGGCAGTAAGTGAATTCAGCTGACATGAATTCTTTTAAGGAGCCTCAGATCAGTTGCTTCACTATTGGTGTCTGATCCATTTGAAGTGCCTCTGTCTGCTCCAGGAGTCTTGATATACCCCAGCCACCACCCCAGTGCATATGAGGCTGTGGCATATCAGCCAGCTGTGTGTGGCAGCTTCAGAGAGCATCTCGAATGACACTAAATGCCTGTGTCTAGGAGATGATTTGAGCCCACTAGGTCCCTTACTGTAAATGTGGCCATACTTGTCAGAAAGAGAAGTTGCTGAGCCCTTTACAACATCTGCCTGTTATTTAGGTTTCTCATTTGCAACTTGGCTGGACTGAGAAGATCTGACTGTAAAGCTGCTGAAACCAGGAAGATTTGATTTTAATCTAAGTCAAATAGGCTTGTTTTTTTTTCTCTGGTGAAGTTCCAAAACTTTGGCATTCATTTTCTCACCATGAATTGTGGCCAGAATTGCAGGGAACATCATATAGATAGGAATCTTCCGTGTATTTTCTCTTTTAAATATCAAAACATTTCACCTCAGCTCAGTTCCACACCAAGCTTTTTCTTCTCAATTGCTGTGATGGTATCTGTG
The DNA here is from genome assembly GCA_013401315.1 of Balaeniceps rex. Taxonomy (NCBI): domain Eukaryota; kingdom Metazoa; phylum Chordata; class Aves; order Pelecaniformes; family Balaenicipitidae; genus Balaeniceps; species Balaeniceps rex. Next base: position 37,489 of record VYZW01046731.1, read on the forward strand.
AGTTGTGGTTTCTTTGCTTTATGCCCCAGTTCTGTGTATGCTTTTTTCCCCCTCTTCCCACTGTGACACTGCATATCCCACAGGGATGCCACATGGTGACATAATTCCATGACAAACTTGGCAAGCCAGCTAAGGGGTGGGAGTGGTGCATCACAGGAACTATTTTTCAGCACAGAAGCCTTCCAAGAGGAAAAGGAGGATACAAGCCAACTACACTATGACACAAATGAAGCTAGAATTATTAGAGTTGCAAGTTTACAGAAATCAAGATTTAACATTCTCCCTTGCTAAAATGCAGCCTGGCAGAATCAAGAAACTTCCCTGTAAAAACATGACTTTTATTTTATCTGCTAATAATGTGTTAAGACAGCTTTATTGTTTTAGTTAATAAATACATTAAAGGGTGATTCTTAATGGATCTTAATGAGTTAATGCTAATTATCATCTTACATGACTATGATCGCTTAATCCTCCACTCATTGTCACACCCCCCAAAAGCAAAAAATAACTACATCACCTTTCTAACAAAGCAAAAAATAAGTATCTTTATTTTATTTTTTTAACTGTTAAGAAGGACACTAGAATACTAGAGCTTTTTCTGTAATAGGATATCTTGTGCATCAGCCTATGTACAAGGTAATTTACTCATCTCCAGCAAGCCCTTATTGTATTTCTGCAGTGCATATTTTTATAGGGTATATGGTAAGAAATTTAAATGCTAGCAGGGAGTCTGAGAAGATCTGGCATTCATACACATCATCTTAAAACAAAACACATTTCCTAGTAAAACCTGTGAAGGCAGATCTCATAGTTACAGAAGACAGATCTCAAAAATAAAGCAAATAATTTGGGTTGTTTTAAGTAATCTGTGCAGCACTTAGTCAGAGTAAAACTGCTCTTCAAATTGAGATGTCAACAGGAAAAAAATACACTTCCAGAGAAAAAAATGCTCTTCTGCTACCAGTGATGTGAAAACACCTTTTTACAGCGGTGGGGGGCAGGGGGGTGTTAAACAAAAGTTGGAGCCTATCTAGCAGCTTCAAGCAAATCCTTCATTTCAGAACACCCTCAGCAGAGAGCAGACTCTTGCTAATTCTGCAAACAGGGAGTTGCTTCCATCTGCTGGAGACCAAAAATACATCAAGAACAAATGTCAAAGGTCTCAGCCAGGTGCTGGGATCATTTGAGAAGCCTAGGAGAGCTGTCACCAGAACACTGGAAAGTAGTTTTACAACCTACTCCTGAAGGAGAGGACAGCCAGAATAAGTAATGTCATCTCACCCATTGAATATGTCCTGTCTATGTCCCCTGTATGAAATCAAACAAGGAAGATAAACTAAAATCAGTAATCCCTCAGGCTGGCATCCTCTTCCAGGGAATAAGCAGTTGTGTGTATTCCAATGACACAAAGCCTTTGTCTAGTGTACAGGGGAACAGGACTAAACCTTGAGAAGAAATATCAGGCTCAACAATCAGATTAGAGACTGGAATTGTCATCTAACAGCCCTCATCTTCACCAGTGTGCTCACAGGTGTTACTCTGATGGTACAGAGCCTTTGAAACCAGAGTTATTTGCTTGTAATAAAGATCATTTCAGAAAGATTCTTGGAGCACTTGGCAAACATTACTGCATTTATTCACCCAGTATCTCCATGTGAGGGATGTGCATTTTGAGCCTTTTGAGACTGATCATAAACACACCTATGCACACATTCTCTTCACCAAAATTTTGTGCATGAGCAAACACTTTTTAAGCCAGAAATCTTGTAGAATGAGCACACTGACTTCGTACTCCTTGTTGTCTGCTTCCGACAGATTCAAAACCAGTATAAAAGAAGGTGTGACTGATCTGCCTTGTATCTGTTTGGACATAATAACTTACAGTCTAGGATCTGATCCACCATGCAGAGATTCCTTGGGGATTTTCCTTCAAGCCTTGGGGTTGTGTCGCAAATATGGATTTGTGAATCCTGCTGATTATGTTAATTTGTTGTGAATGAGTGACTTTACACAGTTTGATTTAGTAGCAGTTTAGAATTTACTAGTGACAAATCGCAGGATTTGATTATGATATTTTAATAGCACTCAATCGTCAGTCGATTAACAAATTGATTAGACAAAATTAATCAAAACAGCGACTTAAAGATCAGAAGATGGCAAGGTTCACTCTATTATTACATGGAAGAAGTACACGAAGGAAAAATAAGTTACACTTGAGTTAGAAGGATTCGCAGAGAGATTGTGGGTGTAGGGGAATAAGGGGGACCCTCCCGTTGAGTCACAGGATTCAGAATAGACCCCCTTGCTTTCTAAACTCCTTCTCAGAGAGGAGCCTAGGTGCAGCTAGGTCCAATCTTAGTCCCAGACTTGGTCAA